>JAQFZC010002181.1:0-24431 GCA_034695205.1 Dicyrtoma fusca | reverse complement strand
TTTTTCAAACTGTTACAGTCTTGTTTCGATCTTTTTTGAAACAGTTAATTTCTTGTTTTGACCTTTTTGAAACAGTTTATTTCTTGTTTTGACCTTTCTAAAAATGTTAATTTCCAGTTTATTGCCCTTTTAAAAATGAGTCCTTCTAGATTTGATCTTTTTGAAAGTTTTAATTTTCAGTTTTGACCTTTTAAAAAGTGTGAGTTGCTAGCTTATTTGACCGTTTTGACAAGGGTAATCTCTAGTTTTGACCCAATTAAAAACATTAATTTCTAGGGGAAAAAACACTAATTTTGTACAAGATTTGTTCTGTTCCATCGTTCCCCAAGTGTTTCGAAGAGGTTAAAATAAATTATTATAAATAAATTGTAATAATATTATCAAAGAATATGAAGTATAAAACAAGTCTGTAGTCACAAAGAAACATAAAACAAAAAACAAAAATAATGATGGTTGCGAACGTAAACCTGCGGATGCTTACATGCGTACTATTTAACTAAACTATTCTAACTGATCTTTCGACAAGACTAAGCCTATAGCTACCTTACATATGCTAAATTATAAAAATAAAAATAAAATTATTATTTATTATTATTGTAAAATATATCAGATCGAATCTATTCTATAGATCCTCCTAGCAGCCATACAAACCACCTTGAAGGTGTCCCAATTTAATTTTAGCTAGCAATCGAAAACGTATCTCTAGTCTTTAGTACTTAACTAAAAGTTAATTGTGATGTTCTATTTATTTTAATATTTTTAATTCAATTATAAATAAGTATTAAATTCTCAACTAAATGCCATTTTATTTTTGTATGTGGTTGTATAATGTCTGTTGTGGTAGTGTTGTGTGTTGGCGTACCTGAATTACGACTTTAAATAAGTATCATAATTTATTGTGACCTGAATTAATAGCTGGCTCTCTAAGATGCAAAATCTTGCTATGCTATCTTGTCCATTTTAAAAACAAATAATTAGGCGTTTGAATTATCATAGCATGTGTGTATTTAAAATGAGCAAATATTATTGTGCAATTATTGATGCCTTTCTAAAGAAATCTAGTCTTTTTTTGCCATGCCATGTAAAAGTATTTGAAAAAAATGGAAAATACTCAATAAATCAATAAATTGAAAATATTAAACAGTTTATTGTAGTTTTATTTAAAAACAAAAGCTCGATTTTTTCATGAAACATTCAATTTTTGTCAATAACGGTTTGATTTTGGAATAAAAAAAAATAAGGTTTAGAAGAAAAACGAAACAAAAGTAGTGGCGGGAATTTATTGTGGCCTTCCATTAAATTCAAATAATTCAAAATGTTTATAGAAAATAAGGTTATAATAAAAATTCTATAAAGAAAGACTAGTGCATAGTGGGGATCCCAACAAACTGAATTGGCGGCGGGAATTTATTTTTTGAAATAAAAACGAATTTAATACCACAAAATCTTGCCAAACTTTGTTATGGATTTAAATGAGAAGGAACAACAGGAAGTGAACAAGGGAGACGACAGAGGGCGCAGAAAGTTAATAGCAGCCCCGCCCCCTGACGGGGGTTGGGGTTGGGTAGTTGTTTTTGCAACTTTCGCGATTCACTTTCTAGGTTAGTGAGGGTGTCTATATTTTCAAAAATTCAAATTTTAAAATATTTCAAAATTCTCTTCTCTTCCCGCTGACTTTTAAAATGAATCAAATCTGCAGACCTTGCTTCCATTTTTTATCAGCTTATGGCACGGCCTTCACCTTTGGTCTTTTTTTCACGAAAATCATCCACTCCCACGAGGTGGAGGCTAATAAGAGCGATGCGTCTTGGATTGGCTCCATTATGTTTGGGATCGCCTATGGGGAGGGGCCTCTAGCAAGTGTGCTCGTCAATAAATTTGGCTGCCGCGCTGTTTCCATCGCAGGGAGTTTTGTAGCTGCCTTTGGATTTGCTATTAGCTACTGGGCAACAACGGTTCATTATCTCTATGTGTCTGTTGGGGTCATTGGCGGTAAATTTAAAAATTCAAAACTAAGAAACACACAACAATTGTTATATATTTGAAAAATTCAAGTAATCGCGCGCTTTTTTTCAGGACTTGGCCTAGGTCTGATTTACTTTCCAACCATGATTTGTGTTTCATGCTATTTTGAAAAGAAGCGCGCCTTTGCAACGGGAATCGCTATTTGTGGATCTGGATTTGGGACTTTTGCGTTGGCGCCAGTTTTTGAATTCATGGTAATTTAAATTTTTTTACAAAAACTCCCGCTAATTTTTGAAAATTCAGTTTCAGTTTCAGTTTGCTTTATTGTCAAGTCATTCAGTACATACGTATTGATTTCCAATGACGGACCTAAAATTCGTAGTTACATCTTTATTCTAATTTGAATTTTGATTTTAGATTCGCCGTTTTGGCTGGCGTGGGGCCTTTCTCTGCGTCGCCGCAATTCTTCTCCTCTGCGTGATTTTTGCGGCTCTATTTAGACCCCTCCCCCCAACAATAGTTGTGAGCATTGACGAGGTTGAGTTTCAAAATCCAAATTATGAGCTGGAACTCAACTATGGGCCTCAACAACAGCAACTTCATTCACAGTACGACCTCCAGATGGAGTCACTACAGGGCGAGGGGGAGGGAAGGATGATGGGCGGGAATTCAAATAAATATTCAAATTCAAATATTCAGAGTCCTGAGGCAGGCGCCAATTTCAAGAGGGATCCCCTTAATTTAGATTTTGAAGAAATCTCATTAAAAACCGAGCCAATTACCCAACAGATGGCTATGACGACATCCGTCAATCACATTCCCGAAGAAATAAATATTTCCACACAACAGCAACCCACAAAATGTGGGAAATCAGTGTATTTTTCATTATTTAGAAACCCGATATTTGTACTATTCGCTATTTCGAATTTCTTTACGAACCTGGGCACGACCGTACCCTACATTTACTTTCCAGTAAGTAAAAATTTATCTGCCATTTTATGTCATGTTTTTTCGTTTTATGATTTCGGCTTATTATCCTACTAGGATATGGCGCATCACAATCTTAAACTAGGAGTTGACGACCCTTCTTTAAGTTGGCTCGTGAGCTGCATCGGGATTTCAAATATTCTGAGCCGCTTGATTATGGGCTACCTAAGTGACACGAAATATGTGAAAAGGTTCTACTTGTACACTGGATCTTTAATTGTTTGCGGCATCGGCAAGTTTCTGAATTTTTAAAGATTTTTGAAAATATTCCAGTTTTTAAAATATTTTTGGCAACGTTTTAATTTTTTTTCAAACGTTTTCAAACATTTTAATTTTTAAAATTTATTTTACTTTTTTACTTTTAAAAATGTAATTTCCTTGTTTTAGACCTTTTGAAAAAGAGTTCTTTTCTTGATTTTTAGAAGTGCCGGCTTCTAGTTTCTTTGACTTTTTTAAAAATATTAATTTCATCTTTTGACCTTTTTGAGAATACTGAATGTTTGTTTTGACCTTTTAAAAATGCTGATTTCTTGTTTTGAGCTTTTTTAAAGTGCTGTTTTCTAGTTTCTTTGACTTTATTGAAAATGATAATTTCTTGTTTTGACCTTTTTTTTAAATGCTTATTTCTTGTTTTGAAGTTTTTTAAAGTGCTGTTTTCTAGTTTCTTTGACTTTATTGAAAATGATAATTTCTTGTTTTGACCTTTTTTTAAATGCTTATTTCTTGTTTTGACGTTTTTTAAAGTGCTGTTTTCTAGTTTCTTTGACTTTATTGAAAACAATAATTTCTTGTTTTGACCTTTTCAAAAATAAAAATTGTTGTTTTTGACTGTGTTGAAAATGTTTGCTTCTTTTTTATTCGACCTATTAGAAAATGTTTTTCTTTGAAAATGTTTCAAAACTTTCTAATTATTTTTTTAAGGGATTGGCCTTACCCCCTACGGTCATACCTTACCCTATCTAATAGTCTGTGCTCTAGTCTTTGGCTTCAGTGTCGGGATTTACTCGGGGCTCATATCCGTCGTGTTAGTGGACTTTATGGGATTAGAACAACTCACGGATTCTTTTGGAATCGTTCTACTCTGTGACGGCCTTGGAGCCCTCTTTGGACCTCCCATTGTTGGTCTCCTTTTCGATACCTACCAACACTACCTTTACGGCTTCCTTTTTGGAGGCCTTTCCGTCACACTCAGCGGCGCCATCCTGCTTCTCATACCCTGCATTCAAAAGTCTGAAAGTAAAAAGCAAAAGGACCCACCCAGGCAAAGTTAAAAATGCTTACCAAATATATTACAAATTACCATCACAATCAGTGAAAGTGCAGCAATTGTATTTTTGAATTAAAAATATGTTTTCTAAATTTATATACCAACACTAAATTATATATTAATAATAAAGGTTTACAAGCTTTGATTGTTTTGTTGCATAGTACTTACTGTAACATGAAAATGTAATCTTTTGTACTAATTGCAATTTTTGTAATTTTTACTCATCACTATTGTTATTAGGATTGCATCCTGTACATTACAGATTACAGATATTTTTTTAAATTTCGTAATGTGTAGTATAGCAAGCAACCAAGTTATAACGGTTTCTAAAAATAAAAGGTCAAAACTAATTATTAACACTTTCAAAATGGTCAAAACTATTAATTGCCACTTTCAAAAACGTCAAAAGTAGTAATTAGCACTTTAAAAAGGGTCCAAACTAGCAACTAACATTTTCTGAAAGGTTAAAACTGGTAACGTGCACTTCCCTAAAGGTCAAAACTAGTAATGCGTACTCGCCACATAGTGTTCCGTGTCATATAAGATACTTCTACATTCTTAGTGTACTGAAACTGCTGTCCTGGCCAAACTTCTATGCCTAATAAACCTCCTGTTAGTTAAAAACTCCTCATAATGAACTTTTTGTAATGGAACCTAAAACTAAAAATGTATGCAAAACGCCTCGCTACATAGTGTATTAAAAAATCGATTTCCTTGATTGATAAGTTTAAGGGATTTAAATATAAGGTTCAAAGCGATTCAGAAACGAAACTGTTAAAAACTGCTACGAGAGTGCAAAAACCTTTGGCGAGTGTCTTCTTCCACCGAATGGAGATTTCGTTTTGAAGAAAATTTTACCCCATATTCATAATTTATTGCTGGCTAGTCGAAATAAATAACTTCTGCGTGATACGACTACGTCTTTGTTGACGGCACCCATATTTTTTCGTTGTTAAAATAATTACATGACATTATAAATGTTGAACTTAAAAGGCTTATTAACGATATACTATGCCTCTAGACACTTTACTCGCAAAATTTAGCATATCGACATATTTTATGACATACGAATATTATTTGAGTTGAAAAAAGCAAAACTACTAAACAAAGAAATATTACCTGCACTTTAGGCTTTTTAAAAAACTGAACTTTAATTTTGAGACAATCATTTGCTGCACTATATACACCGTAGTCTTATCAAATGAGTGTAGTAAGCTTAGCTCCCAATACATTTCACAATCATTGATTAAAGTCATACTTTAAGGTTCGTTTCACACAGTATTTCAAATATTCAATATTAGAGAAATACAAACTACATACTGTTAAGGATCCTATCCTAACACTTCAGCTAATATGCTGGAATAAGATGAACGTCGAGTTCAAGCTTGGCAAAATGAGAGTTTTGTAGAGGAATATTTATTACCAGTTAGTCGGTGTAAATGTAATCTTCTGATTAGGAAGGAGCAAATTACAAATGAGGAGCGTGGATGCTCTGTGTAAATATGTGTGTGTGTCATGTGACTTACAGTAAGCGCCAATGTCGGTTCTCGCGGAGGATCGACAAGTGGTGCAGTTAGAGAGGCGAGGCAGGAGCCTGCCAACTGATGAGCGAGGCTGGACGTCGACGGGGCAAATGCGCGGCATAGTGAGGCTCGTATGCACATGTAAGTTGTACATGTCTCTTTGAACGGGATACTTAACACTCCCTCTTCCCGATTGGGGAGGGGTTTACCCCGACACTTTATTGGAAAAGAGAATCAAAAACAACGCCAGCTGAGAAGCGGCCAAAAAAATCTGGATTTTTATAAGAGGACCGTTCAATGGAAAGGGCCGCATTTGCGTCCTCCAGCCTGGCCACAAAACAAAATAATGTAAAAATTAGAAATGAATAACAAACTCAATATGAAAAATAGGGTGTATAGGTAACATAATGGGGCACATTTAAGAAGGATCAGTGCCTGTGTAAGCTAATTTAAAAATAATGTGTTGTGTAAATAAATGGAAGAGTCATTGCAAAACATCAAAACAGATTAATCATAAGAAGTATTGGTAAAGACGCAGCCCCAAAATAAGTAAATTGTTGAAATTATGTACACTGCATTGCACTTCACGTTCGCCGTCGAAGATTGTACTTCGCTGCTGTCGGTAAGCTGACTCGGAGGGCCACCGAAGGATTTATAACTGGATCCGGAAAGTCTCTCTCGAGGTTTTGGAGCAGTGTCTGTTTGGTGCTGGCTCGGAGCCAGGACGGGGAGATTTTGTGAGACAAAGGCAGACAAATTGGAAAAGGTCGGCATGGGCTTCGAAAGTGAAGCGTCCGAGGCTGTAACTAAAATGTCCAGTGATGTGGTGTCCTGTGGAGGATGCCGAGAGGCTGGCGCTCCGGTTGTAGATCAGGAAAAGAACGGGCGAATGTTTTCCAAGTTAACTGTGTTGGTGAAGATACGGATAAGATATGGACGTATGTCCACGGCGTTTCCCTTCGATGCGATACACGTTGTTGGGGAGTGTAGCGGTGATGGACACGGGGCCACGAAAAAGTGACGCAAGCTTATCGGAGGTGCCTCGGGGCTGATGGTTGTGCCTGAGGAAAACGAGGTCACCAATTTAAAAGTGGAAGTCGCAGCGGCTGGCGTCAAACCGCTGAGCGTACTGCTGTTGATGCTGCTGCATGGTGGCACGGCAACTGTGCGAGCACGGACCAAGTTAGAGTGAATTTCCTTCTCTACTGGGTCGGTGATGGTCGAATGGAGGTTGTCCAATGGCAGGCGGGCCTCCTGGCCGTAGAGGAGGAAGTATGGACTGTATCCATGGCTTGCAGATGGGCTAGTGTTCAGCGCAAAGGTGACCACCGGGACTAAGCATGCCTAGTCCTTCTAGGAGGCCGCTGTATAGGAGCGGAGGCACTCGTTGAGGGTGCTGTGAGACCGCACAACAATCCCTTGAGTCCGTGGATGATCGGCGGTGCTCACGACGTGGTGAATTCCGCTGACACTATTGAGCTCCGAGATGATGGAGTTAGTGAACTGGGTCCCGCGATCGCTCATGAGGGTGCGGGGGGCTCTGAACTTCGTGATTACCTTATAATAGAGGAATTTTCCGGCAGTGACAGCGGTGCAGTCGGCTGTGGCGACGGCAATGAGCCATTTAGAGAAAGAATTCGTTAAGGTGAAAATGTACGTCTTGCCGGAGCTCAAAGTGGCAGGTCCTCAGAAGTCAATCTGGACGGTGTCGAATGGTGCAGCAGGGACGTCGATAAACGACATGAGGCCTGTGGGGCGGACACGAGAAGCTTTGGAAAGCTGGCAGTGGCTGCATGACTGGATGTAGTTGGCTGCGTCTTTCTTGAGAGTGGGCCACCAGTAACGAGCTCGGAGCTTGGCGATCGTCTTCTTCATGCCCAGGTGGGCTTCAGTAAGAGGCGAGTCGTGGAACTCGCGGAGAAGAGTTGAGACGAAATTCGACGGAACGTAGAGTTTGTCGGCTCCGATTCCGTGTGAGTCCTTGTAGAGACATCCGTCGTGGAGGATGAACTTCCTCTGGGTAACTTCCGTGGCGGAGCCCATGGTGAGCTCCGCTATAAGTGTAGCAGCTACTGGGTCTCTAAGTTGGACCTGGAGGAAGTGGGCTGAATTGCGTGTGAGGGAGCATATGGGCAGGTCATAAACTGCATCAGCGGGCTCTGGAGAGATGTCCAGAGGCTCCCTGGTGAGGGCGTCCGCAAGGACATTCTTGGGGCCTGAAATGTGGGAGATCTCTGAGATGTGAAACTCAGAGAGTTTCAACTGCCATCGCGCCATGCGAGGAGTCATTGGAGTCTTCTTGGCTCGGAGGAACGGTGAAATGTGTGTGTGTGTCATGTGACTTACAGTTAACGCCACTGTCGGTTCGTGTGGAGGATCGACAAGTGGTGCAGTTAGAGAGGCGAGGCAGGAGCCAGCCAACTGATGAGCGAGGCTGGACGTCGACGGGGCAAATGCGCGGCATAGTGAGGTTTTTGCATGCACATGTAAGTTGTGTATGATCCTTGTGTACCATATTTTAAGGAGAAACTGGGACTGGAGGAGATCAAAGTTATTGGCCTATACATCGGGGCAAGAGGAACCATCACAAAACATTTTCTGGACTTTATGAAGGATCAGGGAATTCCTCCATCGCTGTTGATAGAAGATATAGTGACCACTGTACTTAAGAAATCAGCACAAATTTGTACCCATCATTTGTTTTCCAGTGTCCCAAGCATTTAGTTGCAATTTTGTTTAAAAATAGTAGTCGTAAAATTTGTATTACAAACATAATCTATTGTTAAACAAATTCTGATTCGTATACTGAGTTTGTTGGGCTATTCTCGATGGAGGACAGTGATGGTTTTGTTTTGTTAATAAAGTTTGTCCTTACTAAATAAATAATTGAAAATATTTAACAAACTGTTTATTGTTGTTTCGTTTAAAAAAGTGTAGAAAAGTGTTGTTATTATTTTCGCAACTATAATAATTTTTGTCAAAACGATTAAATTTTAAGTAGTAAAAAATCAGGTTTGGAAGAAAAACAAAACAAAAGTATCGGGAATTTATTGTGGCCTTCCATTACATTCAAATTCAAATTATACAAAATGTTTAAAAAAAATAAAGTTACAATTCGGTAAAGAAAGACTAATGGTGAAAATGTCTCTGTCTCTGTCTGTGAACCAATTTTAAGCAACGTTGCGTTGATCAAATTCAGAGACAGAGATGATTGCATGGTTAGCGAGAACTGCACTACTGGCAAGTTGGCGGCATTACAAAAAATGTTTTCGTTATCTTATTTAAAATAAATTATCAAATGTCGCTTGAAAGCAGCTTATCCAATGATTTACACGTTCAAAAGAGTTTGTCAAAGGAAGTTGAAAATCATGGTGGCAAAGTCATCTTGCATCAGCATTCTCAAGCAACCTCCGTCAAAGCCCCGCCCCCTGACGGCGGTTGGGGATGGGTCGTTGTTTTTGCATCCTTTATGATTATTTTTATTGGTGGGTTACTGTTCTCATTCTACAAACTAAAGATTGGCAGTATTATGGGAAAAAGTGCACACTACTAGCTTAGCAGTGTTTGAACAACCATTTTGCACCTTTCAAAAGCATACAAAGTCGCTTACCTGTATTTGTATACACAGTAAAAGGCAAATGCACTCTTTTTGAATACATAAAACTTCGTTTAGCGTCTTTAAAAAGACTTTAAAAAGCCATTTTTGAATGTCGTGAAAACCAGTAAAAATCGTTTAACTGATTTTTAAATAGTTTAAAAGGGTATTTTGCACTTTATCAAATCTTAAAATGTCGTTTAGCTGCCTAATAAAGACGTAAAAATGCTCCTTTTGAATTTTGTGAAAAGCAGAAACAGCCGTTTAGTTGAATATAAAATCTTAAGATGGTAGAAAGATGGTTGTTCTGATTCAATTTCATTGAATGTAATTATTTTGTAATAGGTGACGGCGTGGCCTACTCCTTCGGTTTATTTTTCACGCAACTAACACATTCAAGCGAGATTCGTGCGACTAAAACCGATGCTTCCTGGATTGGCTCAATCATGTTGGGGATGACCAATGGCGCGGGGCCACTCGCCAGTGTCTTCGTCAATAAATGGGGCTGTCGAAGTGCTTCCATTGTTGGGAGTTTGGTGGCCGCATTCGGCTTTGGAATCAGTTACTTTGCGCATAGTGTAGTCTTTCTCTACATTTCCATTGGACTTATCGGCGGTAAAGTTTGAATTTGGTACCTTCTCGAAACAATACAATCTAACCATCTTGTCTTAGATTTTTTGTTGGTTTCTTCGTTTAATGTTTTTTGAAGTGATTATCCTTAGATTTTTACTTTTTCTAAAACGTCAGATTCTAGTTCTACCTGTTCAAAATTGTTTATTTGAAGTTTTACTCTTTTGAAAAAACGTTGTTGCTTTGACCCTTTTAAAAGTGATAAATTCTGGTGCCTTTCGTCTTTTTGAAAATGCGAATTTCTTGTTTTGAATTTTTTTAAAATGACAAAATAAATTAGGTCTTGGCTTGGGGTACCTGTTCCTGCCGGCCGTCGTTTGTGTTTCCAACTATTTTGAAAGGAGGCGCGCTTTTGCAACGGGGATAGCTGTCTGTGGCTCCGGATTTGGAACTTTTATTATCGCGCCTATTTTAGACTCTATGGTTGGTACACAACATTGAAAAATGTAAAAATGGAATTTAAAAAAGCCTTTTAACATTTGAATAAATTAATGTGCCAGTGAAACTGAAGCTAAATTTAAATATTTAGATTCACAGTCTTGGCTGGCGGGAATCATTTATCGGCGTAGCGGCCATATTTCTTCTCGGAGTACCTTTTGCCACTCTTTATAGACCCCTTGGTCCTCTATTGGAAGAAAAAGAAATTACTCGTGAACCACATTTTGGACAACCAAGTACCGTACTAGAGTATCAAACTAGAATTGTTTTGGCTCCACCCAGTTCCAACAATAGCGATCCCCCCTCTAAATCAGCAGAGGCGGGGGACGCTCGTAGGCAGCAAAATTCAAAATTTGAGAAAGAGGCGCCAAATTTAAATTTAGATTTGGAGGCCACGTCTTTAATGAACACAAAGACGACCACGAACACAGCCGCATCCTTCACTACGACCTCACAGTCACTGTCAACGGTCACAGGGTCATTGGCTCTTTCTAAAGTACACGAGAGCATTGTCACAGGCCCGTTGGTGGCGCCAAATGCAGATCCAAACCCGGCCGTTCAACAAAATGAGTCAGTGCCCCAAGAATTAAAAAGTGACGCAAAGCAACCTCAAATATTTCTAAAATACAAATATGGGAAAGCGCTGGACTTTTCATTATTTAGAAATCCGATATTTGTACTTTTCGCTATTTCGAATTTACTCACGAGCATGGGCACGAACGTACCCTACGTTTACTTTCCAGTAAGAAAAAATTAAAAAACCATTTTTTTGTCATGTCTTTTTGTTTGTTTGATTTCGGCTTATTATTCTACTAGGATATCGCGAGTCATAATCTTAAAGTTGGCGTTGACGACCCTTCTTTAGGTTGGCTGGTGAGCTGCATCGGGATTGCGAAGACTGTGAGTCGATTGATTATGGGCTACCTAAGCGACAAGAAATATGTGAACAGGCTGTACTTGTACAGTGGGTCTTTAATTGTTTGCGGCATCGGCAAGTTTCTAAAATTTTAAAGAGTTTTGAAAACATTCCGATTTTTATATATTTTGAACAAAGTTTTCAAAAAATTCAAATTTTCAAAACTGGTTTTATTTTTTTTAAAATGTTCTTTGCTCGTTTTGGCTCTTTTAACAGAGTGAATTTCTTGGGTTTTAGACCATTTTGAAAATGATGGCTTCCTATTTCCGATTTGATACATAACTTCCATGTTTCTTGTTTTGATCGCTTTCAGTGTTCATTTTTTGTTTTGACCTCTTTAGAAGTGCCGGTTTGTAGTTTCTTTGACTTTTTTAAAAATATTAATTTCCTGTTTTGACCTTTTTGAAAATGCCGAATTCTTGTTTTGACCTTTTAGAATTGCTGAATTCTTGTTTTGACCATTTTGAAAAAGTGTTATTTACTAGTTTTGACCATTCTGAAAAAGTGTTATTTACTAGTTTTGACCATTCTGAAAAAGTGTTATTTACTAGTTTTGACCATTTTGAAAAAGTGTTATTTAATAGTTTTGACCATTTTGAAAAAGTGTTATTTACTAGTTTTGACCATTTTTAAAAAGTGTTATTTACTAGTTTTTACCATTTTGAAAATTAAAATTTCTGTTCTTGGCCATGTTGAAAGTGTGTTAATTTCTGATTTTGTTTTTCTGATGCGCTCTTTTAGAAAATGCTTTTCAAAATATGAAATTTTCAAATTTGTAAAACTTTCTTATCACTTTTTAAGGGATTGGAATCACCCCTCACGGTCATACACTGTCCTATCTAATCGCCTGCGCTCTACTTTTTGGCTTCATTGGCGGGATTTATGTGGGGCTCATATCCGTCCTACTAGTAGACTTCTTGGGCCTCGAACAACTCACGGATTCCTTTGGAATCGTTCTGCTCTGTGACGGCATTGGAGCCCTCTTTGGACCTCCCATTGTTGGCCTCCTTTTCGACACCTACCAGCACTACCTTTACGGCTTCCTTTTTGCAGGCCTTTGCGTCACCCTCAGCGGCGCCATGCTGCTTCTCATACCCTGCATTCAAAAGTCTCAAAATAAAAGGCCCACGGCCCCTCCCAGGCACCGTTAAAAATGCTTACCAAATATTTTACAAATTACCATCACAATCAATGAACGTGCAATAATACAATTTTTTTTATTAAAATGATGTCTTTTTAAAAATTTTATAATATACCAACATGTAATTACAAATATATTAAAGTATTACAAACTTTGATTGTTTTGCTTCATAATTATAGTACTTTACCGAAACATGGAGTTGCAATCTTCTGTAATAATTACAATTATTGTAATTTTTACTCAATAATAATATTATTGTCATTAGAATTGTATATAACAGATATTTCTAAATCAGCTGATATTATGGAAGGTAAGGATTTTATGGTAATAAATGGGGAAAAAGGATTAGCTCACAACGAGGTTTCACGGATTTTCAATTAATCATATTAGTTCTGCCTTATGCATAAATTATTAAATTTTTATTAGTGAAGATAGCAATGGTCCCAACTTATGATTAGTGGAGAGAGCTTCCAAGTATTTGCCACAGCCATCAATGTGTCAAACACGGAACTCCAACAATACTAACACATACAAAAAGCTTTAATTTAATACAATATATTTTATGTACTTCCATGTCTATAAGTACACCATAGCTATAAGCTGTAGATTCTAACTTTTGATACTAAAACTTTTCGTGTATCTGCTTTTTCCGTGTTTTTTTCTCTACCTTTTCCTGTGCTTACATATCTGAGGTCTGTCCATGTGAGTGGCAGTGGCACTCGCACTGGCTGGCTGCTGCGCTAATAGACTTAACATGGGGATTTAATTATTATTGTTTTCTGTCCCTTCCCAAGAACCCAAAGTTTATAGCGAAAATGCTGTATCACTGTAAGAACACACATACTTAATTGTTTTTTTAATTAGTCGTGTGTTTAAAAATAGAATGCACCTTTAGCTTAAAAGCAGCTTCAAAATTAAAACACTGCATTTTGACCTGTTCGTCCAACCACGACGAGTAGCAGAGTACAAGTTACGTAATTGATAGTGAAAAACTTCGGCATCTTATTTTTTTAATCCCAAGCATCGTAAGCATAGGTAAGTTTGTTAAAATTATTATTATATCTTCATTATCGTGCAAAATTAAAATTTCATTTACTAAGTTTTTTCAGTCTAATTTTTATTTGAACTTAAACCACTTTGATTGATTATTCAGCAGACTGCACTGGCACAGTGGACCTGTGACTGCAAACGAAAGATTTCAATATTCACTGAGAAGGAAGGTAAAATTGACGGCGGGAATTTATTTTTTGAAATAAAACCGAATTTAATAAAATAAAATCTTGCCAAAGTTTGATATGGATTTAAATGAGAAGGAACAACAGGAAGTGAATAAGGGCGGCGACAGAGGGCGCAGAAAGTCAGGAGCAGCCCCACCCCCTGACGGGGGTTGGGGTTGGGTAGTTGTTTTTGCAGCTTTCGCGATCCACGTTGTAGGTTAGTGAGGGTGTCCACATTTTCAAAAATTTAAACTGTAAAATATTTCGAAATTCTCTTCTCTTCCCGCTGACTTTTAAAATGAATGAAATCTGCAGACCTTGCTTCCATTTTTTTTATCAGCTTATGGCGTGGCCTACTCCTTTGGTCTGTTTTTCACGAAGATCACCAATTCCCACGAGATGGAGGCTAGTAAGAGCGATGCGTCCTGGATTGGCTCCATCTTGCTGGGAAGCACCTTTGGGGCGGGGCCTCTAGCGAGTGTGCTCGTCAATAAATTTGGCTGTCGTGCTGTGTCCATCGCAGGGAGTTTTGTAGCTGCCTTCGGATTTGCTATTAGCTACTGGGCAAACACAGTTTATTTTCTCTATGTGTCCGTTGGGGTCATTGGCGGTAAATTTAAAAAAAAACAAAAATAATAATGAAAAAATATCTGAAAAGTTCAAATAATCCCGCTCCTTCTTTAGGACTTGGCCTAGGACTGATTTACTTTCCAGCCATAGTTTGTGTCTCATTCTATTTTGAAAAGAAGCGCGCCTTTGCAACGGGAATCGCTGTTTGTGGCTCTGGATTTGGGACTTTCGCATTGGCGCCAGTTTTAGATTTTATGGTAATTTCGAATTTTAAATTACAAAAAATCTCGATAATTCTCAAAAATTAGTATTTAATATATTTGTTAAACTAATTTCAATTTCAGATATACCGCCTTGGATGGCGCACTGCCTTCTTTGGGGTAGCCGGAATACTTCTCGTATGCGTGGTTTTTGCGACTTTATTTAAGCCCCTCCCAGTGAGCACTGACGCGTCGGAATTTCGAAACCGAAACTCTGAACTGGAACTCAACTATGGGCCGCACCTGAAGCAAAAAATCAACACTCACGATCAGTGTCAGTACGACCTCCAGATGGAGTCATTAGGGAAGTTAAGGATGGGCGGAGTTTTAAATAATTATTCAAATTCAACAATTCAGAGTCCTGAGGCCACTGGCGGCGCCAATTTCAAACGAGACCCTCGTAATTCAGATTTTGTGGAAATCTCTCTGAAAAATGAGCCAATTACCCAGCGGATGGAAACGACGACCTCCTTTAATTCAGTTCTCGAAGATATAAATGATGTCAAGATTCCCTTGGATTTAGTTTTATTTCCAACAGGAAGCCAAAGTCGGCAGATTTCGGAGAATCAAAATGGCTTTGGCGGGAATTTCTCGAGAAGTCTAAGTGACCGCAGGAACGGGCTGGACTCAACCAGCCTAAATAATTTCTCGGAGCACGTGTGTCAGAACCAGAGTCAGAGCTCAATGTTGAAATTACAAAATGGCGACGAAGGCGTTATAAATAGTGGGTGTGGGAGATTTTTAAATTGGATGAAACTACTGGACTTGTCCCTCTTTCAAAACCCAACTTTTATTTTCTTTGCTTTTTCAAATTTTTTAACTGACATGGGCACCAACGTCCTCTACATTTACTATGCTGTACGCAATATTCGAACAATTTATAAAATGATAATGAATTAGAGCTGAATTTATTTTTGGTATTTCTTTCCGTAACAAAAGGACATGGCTCGAGATATTCTGAATATAAAGGATGAGGATGACCCTTCGCTGGGTTGGCTGGTGAGTTCAATCGGGATTGCGAATACCGTGAGTCGCTTTATATTGGGCTATTTGAGCGACACCAAGTATGTGAACAGATACTACTTGTACATTGGCTCTCTCTTCCTCTGTGGCATAGGTAAGAGCAGGATGCTGAATTTGGGATCAATTCATTTTAATTTTTTCGGAATAACGTGAAGCCATGGAAAAGAAAAATGAATTTTTTCGAAAAAATGTTCATTCTATAAATTACCTTCTTCAAAAAGGTTAAAAGTACCTCCTACACAATCAGTTCTACCAATAATACCCTAAATTTAGATGTATAGACTTTGTTTAAAAGGACCTATTTTTAGATCCAAGGTTCTAAAATTAGACCCCTAGGGAGCTAAATTTAGCTCCTTGAACGCGAATTGGCTCGCATGCGCCAAATTCTGAGTCTGACGGTAAAAAAAATTGTGACAGGTACGTATATCGAATACACAATTTTACTTTGATGTGGAAGGGAAATTTTAAATTTGTATGTACAGCAAAAAATGGGTTTCCGGCTCTTTATTTTATTTTAGGGTATCGTGACAGACTGACATTAGGCAAAATTTTGAAAAGCGTCAAAAGAAATTTTCATTTACTAAAAGGTCAAACTTAGAAATTACCACTCTCAAAAACATGCAAAACTACATAGTAACTAACACCTTTAAAATAGCCAGATAAGCTAGAAGTATACATTTTGAAAAGGCGAACTAGCATTTTCAGGAGATTCAAACCAAGAAACTAGAAAGCATTTTCTAAAAGGAGAAAACTAAAAGCTTAGCTTTTCCAAAAAGGGTAAAAAAGAGGAAATTAACATTCTGTAAAAATGTCAAAACAGGAAATTAGCCTTTTCAGAAGCAAAAACGGAAAACTAGTCTCTCTGAAAGGTCAAAACAGAGAATTAGCAATTTTAAAAACATTCAAAACAAGTTACTCAAACGTTCAAAAAGGTCAAAATTAGTGTCTAAATTGTACTGGATTTAAAAAAAAATCAAATTGTAGTCAATCGCACCATACAAATTCTCTAAATTAAAAAATATTCGTTTCCAAAATGCTAAAACAAGAAACTCCCTTTTAATTTCAATTCAAATGTAAAGCGGATAAATTACAGTTTCGATAGGTTGAAACAGCCTATATTTGTTTAAAAGTGTAAACTTGATCGTTAATTTTCATTCGCTGGACAGCCACAACGATAAGTGCCCATGGACAAGGCATGGGCCACCTGGTTGTGTGCGCCCTGATCTTTGGCGCCAGTGGCGGCATCTACGTGACACTCACGTCCGTCATTCTCGTCGACCTTCTGGGCCTCAGCAAACTGTCCAACTCCTTGGGAATCGTTTTCTTCTGCCAGGGATTAGGCGCCCTCATCGGACCGCCCATTGTCGGTACGCCAACGATTAGGAGTGACACAAGAAATTATGTTTTTGAGAAAGAAATCGCCAATTCTACCTGGTTTTTTCGGCTTCGCAAAGCGCAGTTTATAATTGAATATTTTTAAACATAAAATTTGATTTTTTTCAGGCCTCCTCTTCGACACCTACAAGCACTACCGGTACGGCTTCTGGTTTGCCGGCATCTCCATCACCCTTAGTGGCTTAGTGGTCTTTTTCATTCACCTCATTCAAAGGTTCACTGACCGGGAGCGTGACCTTGACAGGCCATCATCGTCCTACCAAAATCCAAGCTCACCCGCAGAGCTTCCTTGTTCTCAATATCCAAGGACTAACGGCTGAAAACGCACAGTAGCCTTCAGATATTATAAACATTATTAAAAAACCAATTGGAAACGGAAATGCTTTCCTAAATTTTCATCTTTTTGAAATTGCAAGTTCTTGTGTTGAAATTTTTGAGAAAATTGATTTCGTGTTTTAATCCCCCTTTAGAATTGAAGTTTCCACTATATTTGCAATTTTTAAAATGTTACGTTTTAGTGTATTTCTAATGTTGGTTTCAAGGTTTGTTCCTTTTCATTTTCAAAAGTTTTAGTTTATAATAATAATAATAATAATAATAAAGTACTTGACTTTTTGAAAGTTGAACTTTATATTTTCACCCTTTTGAAAGTTGACTTCTCGCCTTGATGCTTCTAAAAATGTTAATTTCTACTTTATTGCCTTTTTAAAAATGTTGTTTGTACTGTAAATCATTTTAGCTAATTTAGTTAATCAAAACAGTTAATTTCTAGGTTTGGAATTTTGGTAAAATCGAAAATGTTGATTTGAAGTTTTGACATTTTCACAAATGTTATAGTTTCTTATGAAGTATCAAAATCCCCTTTGCATTTCAAATTTAATTATAAAATAATTACCAGAGCCAGTGGATTGCTTAAAAATTTCTTTTATTCAAAATGTTTCAAGCTTTCGAAGTTTCTTTTCGAAGTCGAACACACATTGTGAAATGACAATAGACAAGAATTAGTATTATAGTCGAAATCCTAAATGTTGTTAATATTATTAGTATTAGTAAAAATTTATTTTCACAAAATTAATAATTCACATTACTTTCCTTTTTTAAGAATTATTTAGTAATGAAAATTGTTTAAATTCGTTGGTGACTCGCAAATAAATATTTTAAAACTTTGTATCATTTGGTAACTAATATCACTACTGAACTATCAAAAACATGCTCTTAATTAGAAGAGACGCGACACGCGACGTTCAGATAGGATTAATTTTCCATCCAGATACATGAGATTGAGGGAGTTATGCTGGACGTACAAATCTTCTTTAAATTTTCCCCGAAAATAACAGGGTTCCCTTTCTATTAGCTCAATTTGTGGGTTAATGGAATGAGATTGCTTTCGTGTCTTGTTTGAATTACTGTTTTCAAACATTGCATGATTGGCAAGAGCTGCGAAATCAAAATTTTGATTCCGTTTTTTATACGACTCATGTGTTTCTTCGTTCTTATTGGGATAGAACGTCAGTTTTGCCTATGTATACTTTCGGGAATGTGTTGCAGGTTTTTGGCACTGGTCTTAAAATTGCTTGAATGTTTTGTTAGACGGTGTAAAGAAATATCGAGTAAACATATAAGAGTATCGGCATGAAAGCTATACGTATTGCTTTTGAAACTTACCACCCACCAGCCAGGGTTAACGCTAGGATGAACAACCTAGGACCGAGTAAGCTTTTTGAAAGAATTAAACGTCGCCTACATAAATCGTATGTAAAATGTAAAATATCTAAAAGCAAAGAAGCGGAAGTCAACATTTTCACCAACAGGCGAAAAATACGTAGTTTTCAAATCCACAAAGGGATTCAAAAAGAGGCAGTTTGCGACGCAAAGCAACGCATAAATTTAAATTGCTTTAATACCTATTTCACTACATTTTCCAGGAAAAAATCAGTAGCTTCTTAAGTCATCACTATCTTCTAGTTTCGAAGTCCTAATAGATACAATACATGAAATGTACATTCACAAGTGGAGTTCTCACAACAACTCAGTACTACCAGAGTACTGTCTCTGCTTTCCGGTAGAAGACGAATACAAGAAAGATTCTAATTACGCTCTAACAGTATTCTCAAATGAGGTAAAACCTTTCGCACTTGGTATAAAAATTGCCACCTGAAGAGAGTTGAAGGAGATTTGATTAGAATGATTAAGAAAGTGGAATGCTAAAGTGTTATTGATCAGATAGTTTCAACAATGCATAAATGTAATTTGGTTCTCCTATACTTGCAAACCGCACGAACTGTATTAATTCCCAAAAATGGAAATGTAGGTGACATTGGCAACTGGAGGCCTTTCTGGTTGTCCTCGATTGTCGAATTGCACCTTACCTTTTATGAACGTAATCATTAAAAACAGTGAAACATACAGATGCCTCGGAATTAACTTTGAGGACAAAATATACTTTGACCCAGCAAGCACCATAAAACAATTCGACAAATATTTGCACAGTTTAGTAGGAACACCGATGCTGTATTCAAATCAAAAGCTAAAAATCATAAATTAGTTTCCATGAAAAACTCTCGTATATCTACTTCAAACAGCCCCCCAGACAAACTAAATAGTTTGTCTTGAGGGCAGTTCTACGAAGTTTATGCACGATTTTGACAACATGATTCGCAGCTCTATCAAGAAAATTATTAGAATGTCATCAGATACACCAAATTAGATGCTGTATTCCCCAGCAAAATATTTGGGATTACAAATTGTCAAATCATCCTGGAAAGCATATTTAAAGTAGTACAAGATCTGCCAGGTATTATTGAGCTCAAATAATCAATACAATACACATGTCCGGAACCACAGCAAAGAAATGAGACTTGCACGGAGGAACTGGAAGCCAAGTATATTGCTAGACCTAAAGCCAAGCGCACCAAGCTACTGAGAGACAATCTTAGTAAGTCAGAATTGCTGAAATGGTGCGAGCGCTAACATAAGGGAAAAGAAGTTTAACTATTCCAAGAAGGCATGTACTGCAACAGAATTATAATGAATAAAGAAGAATTGATTACATCAGAATGGATATCTGCCAACAATATGTCAGCAAATATGTATCCAGTTAGATTGATTCCATGCCAAAGCTTAGATTAGACTTTATGATACTGTAGTACCCACACAGAACCTATGCCAGAAATCATCTTTCTTTCTCATGCTAAATCCTGGCTAAATTCCCGCCATGGCTAACTTTCACACGCAAGGCGAGGTGCTGCTGTTGTTTTAATTTTTGCCTGCTGGACAGGCAAAGCGCTTGTTGATGTTTAAGTTTCCGCCTGACATAACGTTCCTTAAACCGCCTGGAAGTCTTACGCAGGCAGACAATTTGACATCGGCACCCTAGTCTTTGTTTGCCATACCATGTAAAAGTATTTGAAAAAAGGAAAATATTCAATAAATAAATAACTGAAAACAATAAACAAACTGTTTAGTGTTGTTCTATTTTTTTTAAAGTGTGCATTTTTCCGAATTGTTTTATTAGTGTTTTGAAACAGTAATAATTCTTCTCAATAACGTCTATTAATTATTATTGTGCAGTAAAAAACAGGTTTAGAAGAAAAACGAAACAAAAGTAGTGGCGGGAATTTATTGTAACCTTCTAATAAATTCAAATTAGTCAAAATATGTAAAGAAAATACAGTTTAAGTCATTATTATATTCTAAAGTTACGCAATGTTTGCATTGTGTTACGCCCGAGTAGGAACAAGAGTGGAAAGACACATAAATATAAGATAAAGATAAGATAAGAAGTAAGAGCAAGTGACCAAAGGTCAAAGCACACGGAAGTAGATTCGAGGGCTAAATTCCGGGTTCGGCGACTTTAGGACACTTAACCTAGAGTAATTAGTGACGTGGAGATGAGAGGAAGAGAGATCAACCAGGAAGAGAGAAAAGACAATTGTTATAAAAGAGCCGACTGGTAAATAAACAAGCAGTCGTTGCCGAGGAGAGTGGGGGGACAGTAGTCGTAGGAGAAGCTCGAAGCTAGTGGTTGGCGAATCGTCAGATTGTAAAGTAGCGAAGCAATTGTTGTGGAAGACTCAGTCGATCGAAGCTAGTATTAAGCAACTTCCACTGGAGTAACATCTCACTCATGGCCAAAGATCAGCAGAAAGTCCACCCTTATCATTCTCTCTTAACCTCCATCTCCACTGAGCTGACATCACATCTGTAAATCTATTCTTTGTATAAGTATTCGAATAAAGAACTGAGGATCTACACTTTAATCTACATCCGGTACCAATTAAAATTAGGCGTTTCCGCCGCTCTCATCATGTAAGCCCGAAATTATAATTGTTATTCATTAATCATTAGTACGTAACTTAAGAGCGATATGGAAAAGTAAGTCATTCAAGGAGGAGTCATGGGCACGCGAGAGTAACTCAAGAGTAACTCAGATTAGAGAAAGACCAGCTATTAATACGTTACCCTAGGTGACGCACAAAGCAGACGAGTACCACCGAGATTCGGAGAGTAGAATCTTCGTTAGAAAGCTAGCATAACGCGTTAAGAGCACATGATATACGAGTACGGACAAGAATCGCCGGAAGTCAACCAGTAAGCAGATGATAAGATAAGTTCAGATTAGCTAGGGGAGAACGTAGGAGTTTCAACCCATGAAGTTCAGACCCATAGCAACTCAAGGATTGTAAGTCCAGGATAGCTAGGATAGAACTTAGGGGTGTCAACACATGGAGTTCAGACACGCAGCAACCTAAGGATTGTGAGTTCGGAATAGCTAGGAGAGAACGAAGGAAACTCAACTCCTGGAGTGTTAACCAAGGCTGCCGCAGATAGTCTCGGCGAGCGCTCGAGAGTCAAGCAGGGGGTAGCCATAAGTTACCCCATGGAATATCATAGCCGCAACCAGTTAGTAGAATCGTGAAAGAAAATTAGGAGGAGCGGCCAGTCCTGAGTGGCGCTCCAAGGTCAGAACTGTGGATGTAGAGGCGAGCCCACTCGCACTCTAGCTTTTCCACTGGTATTTAAAATGACACTATGTTTACCATGGGCCCAGCAACATAGATCGTCATATTATTAAGTGCACGATAAATCCTTCCTCCCTCACAAAAGTGGGGGAGGGGGGAAATCACCATGACATTTGAACAAATCTAAAACTAAACGACCATTTTGCAGTTTGCACCTTTCAAAAACATACAAAGTCTCGTAGCTCTAGCTGTATTTTTTATACACAGCAAAAGGCAATTGCGCTCTTTTTGAATGCATACAACTTTGTTTAGCGTCTTTAAAAGCACATTTTATAATATTGTGAGAACCAGTAACAATCGTTTAACTGATTTTAAATAATGTAAAAGGGTATTGTGCACTTTTTGAAATCATTAAACGTCGTTTAGCTGCTTCTTAAAGACGTAAAAAAACGTCACTTTTGAATTCAAGTAAAAAAACGTTTAAGGGAAGTACCGTACATATGTGTTGTTATTTAGGTTTAAAAAAACACCATTTTAATTCACAAATTGTATTATTGTACGTTAATTGATTGCGATAGTAATTTGTAAAATATTTGGTGAGTATTTTTAAATTTGCCTTGCCAAGGCCTTGGGATTTTTACTTTAAGACTTTTGAATGAAGGGAATGGGAAGGAGGATGGCGCCGCTGAGGGTGACGGAGAGGCCTGCAAAAAGGAAGCCGTAAAGGTAGTGCTGGTAGATGTCGAAA
The DNA here is from genome assembly GCA_034695205.1 of Dicyrtoma fusca. Classification (NCBI taxonomy): domain Eukaryota; kingdom Metazoa; phylum Arthropoda; class Collembola; order Symphypleona; family Dicyrtomidae; genus Dicyrtoma; species Dicyrtoma fusca. The sequence continues at coordinate 1,795 of JAQFZC010002181.1, read as the reverse complement.
AGGAGGCCAACAATTGGAGGTCCAATAAGGGCTCCAATGCCGTCACAGAGCAGAATGATCCCAAAGGAATTCGTGAGTTGTTCGAGGCCCAAATAGTCTACTAGCAGGACAGATATGAGCCCCACATAAATCCCGACAGTAAAGCCAAAAACTAGAGCACAGACTATTAGGTAGGGCATGGTTTGACCGTGGGGTGTAAGGGCAATCCCTAAAAAAAATAGTGGGAGTTTTTAAAAATTTTGAATCAGCATAAAGTTTCCAATAGGTCGAATAAACCAGAAGCAAACACGTTTACACGGTCAAAAATACAAATTTTCATTTTCAAAAAAGTCAACACAAAAAAATTAAAATTTAAAAAAAGGTTCAGAAAAAGCCATTTTCAAAAACTTCAAAACAAGAAATTAGCATTTAATAAATGGTTAAAACAAGAAATTAGAATTTTTAAAATGGGCATAAAGAAATAAATTAGCACTCTAAGAAAGACCAAAGCAAGCAAATACCATTTTTAAAAAGGGCAAAATATAAAATCAGCATTTTCAGAAAGGTCAAAACAAGAAATAATTATTTTCAAACAAGCCTAAAAAAAGGAAATTGGCATTTTCAAAAACGTCAAAACAAAAAATGAAGACTGAAAGTGATCAAAACAAGAAATATGCGAGTTTACAAAGGGTCAAACATAATAAACCATGATTTTCAAAATAATCAAAAAATCGAATTATTTACTCTTTCAAAATGGTCAAAACGAGGTAATAACGTTTTGAAATTAAAAAACGTAAAATAAATTTTGAAAAATTGGAATGGCTTCAAAAATCTTTAAAAATTCAGAAACTTGCCGATGCCGCAAACAATTAAAGATCCAAGGTTCAAGTAGAGCCTTTTCACATATTTCGTGTCGCTTAGGTAGCCCATAATCAAGCGGCTCAGAATACTTGAAATCCCGATGCAGCTCACGAGCCAACTTAAAGAAGGGTCGTCAACGCCAACTTTAAGATTATGATGCGCCATATCCTAGTAGGATAAGGAGCCGAAATTATAAAAAACGAAAAAAACATAATAAAAAATGACAGATAAATTTTTACTTACTGGAAAGTAAATGTAGGGTACGATCGCGCCCATGTTCGTAAGGACATTCGAAATAGCGAATAGTACAAATATTGGATTTCTAAATAATGAACAGTCCACTACTTTCCCACATTTGGTGGGACGCTTTGGTGTGGAAATGTTTATTTCTTCGGGAATGTAATTGACGGAGGGGCCATCCGGTGGGTAACTGGCAAATGGCTCGCTTTTGAGTGAGATTTCTACAAAATCTAAATTAGGAGGGTCTCTTTTGAAATTGGCGCCAGCAGTGGCCTCAGGACTCTGAATTTTTGAATTTGAATAACTATTTGAAACTGCGCCCATCATTCCATTCCCCTCCTGTATTGGCTCTATCTGGAGGTTGTTCTGACACTGAGAGTTGATTTGTTGCTGCAGGTGTGACCCATAGTTTAGTTTTAGCTCAGAATTTCGGTTTTGAAATTCTGCCTCGTCAGTGCGCACTGCTATTGTTAGGGGGAGGGGCTTGAATAGAACCGCGAAAATCACGCATACGAGAAGGATTCCGGCCACGCCGAGGAAGGCAGCACGCCATCCAAGGCGGCGAATCTGAAATTTAAATTGGGTTATAAAATTAATTAAATTCAGATTTTTGAATTTTAAAATTCGAAATTACCATGAAATCTAAAACTGGCGCCAATGCGAAAGTCCCAAATCCAGAGCCACAAACAGCGATTCCCGTTGCAAAGGCGCGCTT
>JAQFZC010002180.1:0-24432 GCA_034695205.1 Dicyrtoma fusca | reverse complement strand
TAAGTAGGAGAAGATTAAAGTTACAAATGTAATCCTATTAGTCACCTATATCTTATTTCAATACTTCTTACAGGCCCGTTACACGATATTATATTATTTGTAAAAGTTTTTTTGGACTAATTAATCATAATTATGTCTATAACCTACTCTTTGGCTCAATCGGCTGATTCAAAGTAAAAGATTCAATGTAATTATTATATCATATTCAATCCAACTACAAAAATATAAGGGGATTCTTCACAGCGGAAACAAGATACTTATAATGAATATTGCACAGGAAAATAAACAACGCAGTAAAACATAAACAACAAGCTCACTCACATTAATAAGGGGACCTCACGTGTAGTTTAAACATCCCTACAAGCGACCTCCCAATTATATTTTGGGTAAGGTTAACTTGCACCGACGTAGTCTCAATTTTAAATTCCAATTTGTAGCAGTAGACATACACTTATTCTGAGTAAATACAACATTTGCACTCAGAAATTTCGCAGCACACTACAAGCAGGTAATCACATTAAATATATATTTTATGCATTTAGTTGACTAAACCACGCAAAACAAATCTTTATCGTAGCACAAAAATTAAAAGTAATGTTACTACTGTTTTGAAAGAAGCTTAATTAGTTGTTGATCTTGTTTCGTCAGTGATGCGTCGTTCAGCTAGTCTTAATTTTTGTAGGATACAAACTTTGTTTAACCTACTAAAGATAATTTGAAAAATGAAAAATTGCACTTTTTTTTTTGTTTAAGCTGAAATGTACCATTTAAGTATGTGCACGTAATACAAAGTCGAACAAGTTAGAAATTCACAAACTTACAGCTGCTACATTAATCCATGAACGAATTACGTATTTGTTATAGCACACATTCAATTGTAAATTAAAGCTTATTGTTAACCATATTATGGCAACATTTTGGTATAATAATTAAATCTATATAGTATATTAGTGTGTGTGGTATGTAAAATACAGAGTCATTTTAGCTATTTGTATTTTTACGTATTTTATGTACCTACTAGGATTACTATAAGAAAGCAAGTGGTTAAAGGCGAAATTGAATAGTAATAAGGTTGCAACAGGGTTTCCTTTACATCGAGATACACAACGTCTACAACTACATAGTAAGTCTAACTAAGACTATTTATTTTAATAATTTATATTATTCTCCGGTCCTCCATTAAAAATATTTGATTATTGTAATTTACAGGAATAAGTTGTATTCACTAAATTCCAAAATAATTTCTTGTCTTCTATCTGAAGGAAAACAACTTAAACATGTAGTGATTATAGGAATTAATAATACCTAATTCTTAGTTCTTTAGCATTCTCTTTCGGTATGCAGTATATCTGCGTTGAGATATAATGAAAGAGCAATCATATATTGTGTACATGTGAGAGTTGAGAGTAGAATAACTATACATTTTAAAAATGGATGTTTAAAAACATTAAAAAACTCAAATTTGAACGGTCAAACACAAAAAATGTGATTATAATAATAAATAATAATATAGTAGGTACGATAAGGGTTATAACACGTTATAATATACACTGTTTCACATTTGTAAAGTTTCCAGTTTAAAAGATATGTACGTATTATGTAGATCTAGAAATACAGGGTAATAATAACATGTGAAAAATTACATAACAACACAACGGACAAATTATTGATAGTAAGTTATATGACCCTATTTTCTTATAATTACATTGCACAGTGCTCACGCAAGTTAGATCGACTTTAAGAAGATAAACCTAAACTACATATTGTATTGATTACTCTTATTGCATAATTCAAACCACGAACAACTCTTGGAGCACAGCATTTATTTTGTTTTTGCTAAATTGTCAAGATTAATGTTACACTTAATAACTAATACATCCCACAAAAACATCTGTCTTCCAACAAACAAATACAATGTCATTTCAAGTATGAGTTTTGAGTTATAAATTATGTCGTAAGATTTATTTTGAACTTGGTTTTATAGAGGCAATGGAGGGAAGATATAGATATTCGACTGTCCTACAAAATAATAGCATAATATTGATGTGGTAGTAAATGACTACCCGCATCAAGTTGCTGTATGGTTGCCGGAGGTGGCGGCTGCGGAGCGGGACCATCCGCAAATAAAAGCGATTCGCCACAGAACCCGATGATTGATTCATTTTTAGTATTTTTTTTAAAAGTTGGTGATATTACTTTGAAATATCAATACAACCTTTTTTAAACAATTAAATGGTAACTCCCCTGCTGAAAATATACTCAAAACTATCAATGCTATCAAAGTCACTGTATCAGCTGTAACGTACAGTAAATCAACTCGGCCATCACTGGATTGAAAGCATATATGGAAGACTTATATTTCCTTAAAGCAAGCTGTTTCCTAAATTGCATTTCATGTTCAAGCAGAACAAGCACCCTGTGAAAAAAGTGGCAACTGTTAAAGAATTAAAGTCTCGAGTTGCGGAGCTGGACATTGAATTAGCGGCCTTAAAAAACTGCACCTAAGACTTTAAAACTGAAGCGATATCCTCTGAAGTTGTTGATTCTAATCTGTACAGTCGTCTGATGGCCCTGCAAAGGGTGAACATGGTTACCAATTATGAATCCAAGTCACTTACTGGTGCTATTGTTGGCATTTGGGACTGCAAGTGCTGTTACGGTTGAAATGCTCACGCAACATTGGCAAGTTGATTCGGTCTGACTACGGCACCCTTGAGCTGGCTAACATGAACAGGCTATATTTTAATATCACCGCTCGGGCCTGTCAAATGTAAAAGCAGTAGCAAGTGTAGCAACACACTCATTATTAAACTGGGTGTATATCACACCTGTGGATAGGTAACTTTGAAGCATGCATCCAATGCTTAAAACTCGACTCACTTCGGAATGACAGAACGGATTTCTGGATTTTGAGCTATCTTGCGTAGATAATTCTGAGGTTAGAATGGCTATCAACACGGCATGCAGTGACCTCCGGATGAACTGGTTCAAAAGCGGAGTTCATTCTACCTACCTAGTTAAAGTGCATGCTTTGCGTGTGCCCCACCTTTAGTCGTTGTACTGATAAAAAGACATTCAAAAGAAATGGGATCAAAACAGAAATTTAGCACCTACAAAGGAAATTGTCGCAGGCTTCCTTGTCCAGAATACTTTGAAAAAATTACTAAATTATGGAACTGATACAAGATAATCTCTGGATTACAACGCTATGCAAGATTTCTTCCCAACTAAGTTTAAAACCAAATCCAGCACGTGATGATAACAACAGTACGAAGAATCAGGAGAAATACAAACAGTAAGTAATTAGGATCTCAGGTTGTTAATGTTGAAGCAGGTGTTGTTCGCGAAGATGATTGATGCATCGAACTTGTGAGTATCAGTCTCGACATTAAAGAAAATGAATCAATGAACGGGGTCTGCGGCGACGAATGTTTATTTCAGGATGGCCTATTACCTGCCTAATACTAACTGAGCCATTTCGAAATCAACAATAATAAAAAAGCTGCTTATCATAATCCGGGGTTTCTTGGAATATGGTGACTGGACGTGTAAAAAATATAGACACGATTTTGATGAAATTATAGGCTATTATTGAGGGCTCACGACCAATGATTCTGCTACGACTTTAGATGGCATTTCTGCAGCATAAAATAACTATTTTTTTTAACAGGTTACCGTTTCAGATCAGATCAAAATAAAATTGTTAATAAATTACTATTGGTATAGGTAATAATTATTATTACCTCCCTTGAACAGTAAAATCTATAGTTGAAAAATGAAAGCTATTGATTGCGAGCTTGAGATTTAGGCATATATAGTTATGCTGAATACTAACCTGCCATCTGCAACAATGACATTTTTAGAGAAAGTGAAAAACTTAAATGACTCTGAAATCTTGCTTTTGAGATAAATCCAGTTGTAAATGATCACTTTTCATTTGTATTTTCATCGAATTTTCCACTAAGGACTTGCTCACGAAGCGTAGCTACATCCCAGGCATTTGGATAATTTCTTTTGATTCCTCGTGGCAAAGCCCGACACGAGGTCAGATTTAGACTTTGTAAAGATGTGCAAACTCGTAAAGCCTTCTTTACACATTCAAATGACACAGACGAGCCTAACAAGTTCAATTTTTTCACAGGAGGACAGTTTCCATCGTCATCTTTCTCCGCAAGTGCCTCGATAGCAAGATTAATGGCATCTTCGTTGGGCGCCCACGAAAAATCGATTTCTGTGAAGCTGTGCCTCCATTTTCTAACAATCAGCTCCATGCCGTCGGTACTGGATTTTGTAGCGAAACACCCTTGAAATGTTAAAAAAGTATTTCTTATAGAATGACAGTCGACCACCGGCATAATTGCAACAGTGATATTATAAAGAAAATTACCTGCGACGTAAAGATGTTCCAAGTCCCATGCTGGAACCCTAACCAACCCGGAATCACTTATTTTTGTACATCCCCGTACGTCTAGCAGCCGTAATTTTCTGGAGTTCTTCACAATACGTTCTAAATCGCTATCGTCCATCCCCTACAGATAATAAATAAAGGGAATAATTAATTGCTCTCATTTCCAATACCTGTCTGAAGGTAAGAAGTTAACAAGTATCACAGTCAAAATTGCCTTCGTTCCAACGTACCGGACAACGCTTTGGATCCACCGCAAGACTGAGTTCTTCCAGCTTAGGAAAGCCTGGTGAGCTGGCCTGAAAATACAAGAGACAGAATTTAGCATACAAATATACTAACTACAATCTACCAAAAGATTATTAATGTCCGATTATTAAGTCCGTCACTAGCGTATTCCTAACGCATTAAAAACACATTCGAAGTACGATCAATGAGTCCCTAATGTGTTTCTAATACGTTTCTAATGTCCTCAGGACGAATTTTTAATGAATTTTGGTAGTGAAACAACTTAATGCTTAGGCTGACCATGCCATGGTTCTACCTCTAGATGTAAAAATTACATCGGAATGTACTACACATAAGGTAACGCATTCGAATTGGAATTACCTGATCTTTGAGGGAAGTTTCACTTAAAGCAATTTCCGTATTGGTGAGCCTAAGAACTCTCATTGATGGACATCCTTGTTGCAATGTTTCAATACGTATAATAATTGTATCTCTACGGGGAGAAGTCACATTTGAAAGATCTAAAACTTCTAAGTTAGGGCAGAACTCCTGTGTTAAGAAAAAAGCATGTTTTCCATCACTTGTAGTCGTCTCTATAATTAATCGCTACAAATAGCAACAAGCAGGAAAAAGGACTTACAGCTAACGAAGTCACAATCTGAGGACAACTGGGTAGGCAATTACTTGCCAAAGATAAGTGGGTCAGGCGAGCCCCTACTGCTTCGGCAGCTTCACCGACTGCAACTGGCGCCACTGCACTCTTTGTGTTGTACGCCGTCTAAAAAATCCCCCAAAACAACCTCAGATCAATTGAACTATGTTGTTTAAAAGGACATTCAATGGAAACGTTTAAGATTTATTCTAGTCATTAATCGAAAATAATCGATTCACTTACGGAAATGGCAGAGAGATCAAGTTTATGGAGGGAAGGGCATGAATCCGTAATTGTCTTAAGGTTTGAACCCGAAAGTTTCTGGCACGATGAGAGGAATAAGCTTTCCAAAGCTTTACAGTTTTTAACCAGAATGTCCACTGTGGCATTCGTCACAGCTGACGACCAACCACCTAAATTATTCATTTGAAGCAGCATTTTAATACTAATTCGTACGTGCGATGAATCAGAAAAATTCAGCTAATATTTAATTTTAAATTACTAACAAAAATTCATTTTAAAATAAAACTGCTTACCAAGATTCAAATGCTTTACATGAAAGAACCGATTCTGCAGAAGGTAGGCAAGATTTCGTTCCGACCTGTACACATCTTTGATTCGAGGAGAGGTCAAGTCAATATTTGTCCACAGGTCAGGTTGGGAGCCAACTTTTCGCCAAAGGCGACAAACTTTTGTTGCTCTGCACACATAAATTTACCAATGAGAAAGCTGGAAATAAATTTCATTTGACTGGAAAATAAGTATGTATCTAAATACGTAACGGAAAATTACCTCACAAGGAAAGGTATGGACCCGTCATCTTTGACAACAACAGAAAATATTTTGAAAAGAACTTCTTCAGGTAATTGGTCTCCCCAACCACTAGGCTTAACACCGGCACTTTGGTCACCACTTGTACACTCATTTCCATAAAAATAATCCCCACTGGAACTTGGAAGGGAAGGCGGTACGTGAAATCCACCCGTTTCCACATCCGACAGATCTTCATCTTCGTCGTCTTCGGCACCCTTACGCCTCTTCGTCCTCCCTCGCTTAGTACCCCGGACATGATGACCACGTTTTCCATGATTTGGAGATTTGCGAATTTTTAATTTAAGTCCATTAGACGCAGAAATCTGAGATTGGTAAATGATAGAAGATGGAGGAATACCGGGTTGGGGGATTTCGGCGACAGATGGGCCTAAACTTTTTCCTCTACCTGAACCTGGAGGCCTTCCTCGACGACCTCGTTCTCCAGGTTGAGTTCCCCTACCTCTTCCCCCGCTTACAGTTTTATTAGTCGCAACTTTCAGAGCAGACGATTTATGAAGAAGCATCTCATTCTGAACAGCATCCATAGCTGACTTCATCTGAGACATTTGTGCTTGAAACTGATTTAAAAATAAATCCGTTTTCTGTCTTCCTTCAACTCCTGGCGACAGTAATGTCGGAGATACTACATTATTTGCCGGACTTGTTTTTTGTACTTTTGCCATCAGGTTCATATTTTTTCCTGGAGTTCCCATCATGCTTCCACCCCCACCACTCGTCATCAATCTTGTTTGTCGAATTTCTATTCCTGATGATCCCGAATCAGATGACCCACTAGGAGACGACACCGTAATTATTCCCGAACTGTCCGCAGGCAGCTGTTCTGTTACTGCCAATTTTTTGGCATTGAACCCATTCATTTCTGTACAAATTTTAAACTAATGTATACCGAACTAAATAATTCCCAAGTCGGATGAATTACGTTTACTTCAGAATAAGAATGATTTTGTCATTTGATTAATGTGCCTGCAAAAACGTGCAATAAAAACTCACCACTTACAAAGTCCTTCGTTACTATCTTTTCATAGACCGCAGAGCAAAAACAGAAAAGGTCTTCATGTACTCAATTGAGAAGATTATTGCAACTGTTTTGTACTATATTGTTATCCAAGACTGACGAGACCCACTTTTTAGTTTCCCTCGAAGGCTCCAGCACTGACGTGAAATACTGAGTGTACGATGAGATTCACAAACGAGATATTGAAATTGTGTTTAATATTGGAGTAACAAATTAACCGCCGATTATTTAATAGATGAAAACCTTAGAAATACCTAAGCAAATAATTTGCACAATCCGTCACTCGTACCCCATAGCGTCCTTCGCTCTACATTTTGACATTCGAAATCGTGCTCACTCACAAAATAAGTTATTGGACACACTATGTCTTTGTTCGTTCTTTTAGGCTCTGAGCATCGGACGCTCCCCAAGGTCTCTATTACTTCAATGTCGAGGTCAGGAGCACTGTTTCCAATTCCAATCCATGACATCTAAAACAATTATCAGAATTAAACTGGAATTACAAGGATGTTTCAAATTGATATTAACGAAAATTAGGTAATTACTGCAATTAGCTACAATATTAATGACATTGAACTCATAATACCTGAAAACAGGAAATGGGAGCTACAATAGGTATGTCACTTGACGTTGGAAGTTACTTAAAGTAAATACTGGAATGAGCTGACTGAGCGAAATGTATCGAGTGAATTATTGCGAGCTCTAAATCAAATGTATTTCGGAATTGCCTTATTACTTACACGATCTTTGTAACAACGAAGGACTCAGCTGTCTACTTTAGTCTACATTCTCGACCACGTATGTAACTCGCTATTCGGAAAAAGGAGATATTACAAGCTAAAGGAGAGAACTCAATCAAACTGAACCACTGTAGATATTTTGCAGTAAACGCTTTTCCTGGTGGAAGTGACAGTATTAAATTTCAATGAACGCATCAAAATTCCAGTTTTTTTTTCAAGTGAGGATTGGAAGCGCAAATCGGTTTATTGACTGTTGTTGTTTTAGTTCACCTTCCCCGTAGACTTATCAAAATCACCTGTCCGTCCAGTTCCTGCTAGTGGGCCTTCTGTTGTCTCTATACTTGCACTTGCTTGCACTTTAATGCACTCACGTCACTTCCTCTGCTACGAGCATACGAATTACGAATGCACACTGAACTCAAGGGAAGTCACAGAATGTGATAGTAAAAAGACGCGAAAGATCATCCGAATATTATTGTCTCCTATTAAATCATGAGATGCCCACTATAGAAGAGATCAAAACCAGAGAAAGAACTCATCTGATTCTACCAGTGTGGCACACACACACCAAACTAAATATTACACATTACTCTAAATACAATGTATCCCCCTTACTATAGAGTTTGTCAGCACTCGTAATCGCAACCAGTCGTCACTAGTACACCCTTAATATTATACACAATTCAGTTCAGTTTACGCTCATCCAAAAAAAACACTTTCGTAGCATCAACATCAGCTGCATAACAACGCTACGACTCAATGTATGACTTTATGTATGCCAACTCTCTGTGTTGGTATTCATGTCTAACCAAAACTAACCAAGGCTTCAAAACCAAAACATTAGATGTTAGATAGAGTGAAGTACAGAGGAGACCAAGAGAAAGAGAGAGAGAGATTTGTCTCATGTTGGATGCGACGTGAATAGTGGGAAAGTCATGAGAACTAGAAATTATTATGTAGGTAGGAACGAATGGGAATCTACGAAAAACTATCGTACCAAAGTTTTGTTCAGTCAAGTAAATATCTTCCACTTCATACAGCGGAGCACCAGCAATAGCAAGCCCATGCTGTCAAGTAAAACATTTTTTACTAGACTTCAAAAGCTCTTAATGGCAACGAGGAGGAGCATGGGATTCTGAGACTCTTCAAAAACGCTTCAAGAATAAAGCAGAGGAGGATCTTAGTCCGACAAGCATCCCTCCCAACAGGGGAACCGAAGAACATTACTTCAACTGTATCTTGCCATCCTGCTGACGACCGTAGGAGCCCTCGTATCGTATTCCCTTTCGTCTCGTAGGTTGTAGAAGGTACATCTGAATGACTCCAAGATAAGAATGTAATACACACATGCCACATGATACGCTCCTTATGCATTCATCCCCCTCTCTTTCTCCGTATATCTATAAAGCCATGTGCCACATACACTCAACTCAACAGTTAATCTTTCTCAATGATAATCATAATTTACCTACCTCTAAACGTCTACACATCTAAACTCTGCATGAGGTCTACTACTACTTCAACAATTCCCCATACATTCTATGTAGGTAGGTAGGTCTATACCGCTCCCACACCAACAACCAACACCAGCTCCAAGAATGCCGTGAATAGTGAGGATGAAGAAATACCTCGATGTACATCTTTCTTGAAGATCAATGAAAAGGCGGAAACTTGACCGTCCTTCCAATCGTCACGTCAGAGTCAGAACAAGTACCCCCCTCTCCGACGAAAGGCTCTTTATAAAGTTGAGTCTGCAGTCTGTAGCAGCAGCCGCTTCCAACATTCAACAATTTGGTCGGTCAACTTGGCCAGAATGTGAAGGTAGCATCAAAGTCTTGTGAAAATGCCAAGAAATCTGGCAAGTTAGTTGGTCGGTCCCCCCTGTGCCTGTGAATGTTGAAAAAGTCCGAAGTTTTTAGTCTGGTTCTGGTTTGCTTAACTTCACAGCTACTATCAACCAATATCTAGCAAAACTACTACAACTTACCACCTTACCAATTTCCCCGAAGTATATAATATTATGCTTATGCTCTTCTTCTTTTTGTGCCCCGAAGAACGTAGAACGTCGAGATGAGAGAGAGATGTAATGTAGCACATAGTAGTAGTAGACTGTACTGCCGTCGTAGCCATCCCCTGGTCCGCAGAGTAATAATGATACATCTGTCTGTGAAATATTCCCCCTGCCCTGGGGCAACGAGGCGCATCTTCAAATGTCAATTTTTTTATTGCACTGAGCAACAAGCACAAGTGTACGACCGACGGACAGGAACAAAGTCAGTCTTCTCACTCACTAGTCTTGGTTGAAGGCAGTGAGTGGCTGCTGCGAGTGAGTGGCGGGTGGCTGGGAGATTTCGTTGGCAGTCGAGGCACAAAGATATTTTGACGTCAGCCAGAGCCTTTTGAATTTGGAGCGCTAGATGGCGCACTGCGTGGGAATGGAAAATACCACTCATGGCGATGAATGGTGTGTCGACTGCGAGCATCAGCGCATAGTTAAACTTCTTGGAAGCAGCTAGAAATGAGTTGCGCAGCGGCCCACTTGCCTGTCACATCCATGGACTTTGGGACGGAGCCGTCCAAATGTCACGTCGCTCAAATGACATTTTTCCCTTGTGCACATATCACCTTTTGCACTGACGTAAAATGTGCATATTACAATGTTTTGCTTAATTTAAAAACAGGTTTATCATTCATGATTTTTTGAAATGAGTGTGCTATGCTTTGGCTTTTTAAAAAAAATGTAATTTCATCGTTCGGGAGCTTTTGAAATGGGTATACTATGTTTTGCTACTTTAAAAACGCTAATTTCACCTTGACCACTTTTCATAATGTAAAAATACCATGTTTTACCCGTTTTAAAAGTGTTAATTTCACTACCTACTTAGAATTATAAAAAATGCAAATACATTGTTGGATCCTTTTGCTGTTTTAAAAACTTTAATTTCTACCGTTTTACATTTTTTTGAGAGGTACATCGTACATAACAAGTCATGTATGTTTTACAAATGTGGATTACTCACATCGTTTGTATTTGTACTGTTTTGAAATGTGTATAGTATATTTAATCCTTATTAAAGCACCAATTTTTATGTTTTGCACTTTTGACATGTGAGTTCCACTTAGTTAATTTTATTCATTTTTGAAATGGGAATACTGATGTCGTAAATGCCCCTTTAAAACATACCACTACTGATTACGTTTTGCACTTCCATATATTTCACTCTGTCCAAAATCGGTTTAGTATGTGTATGTATTACTTTAGAATAAAATGAAACATGTACATGTTACATGCTAAATTCTGTTCGTATCTTTTACAGTGTACGTAATATTTGGAAGACTCCGTAGTCACACTCAAAGACCAAGCGCAGGTTTTAGTACGAAAGAATGCGAATTTGGATTAAAGCAGCTTCCCTCCTTGACGGGGGCGTTCACAACGGACGGGGGAACTGCGTGGGAGGCGTTGACCCCGTTTACGCCGATAGAGCGGCTTCAAAAGTTTGCAAAATTTCCGTCGGACGTCGGGGAAATAAATGCTAACGTCATTCATGGATGGTCCCGAGACTTCCGTCCGAGCTCATTGATCTTGACTGTGAAGTTTTTTCCTCGCAAAAGCCATTGAAATACATAGGAATTGGCAGGCCTATGTGTGAACGAACGGACGGAGTTGTAGACTTTTAAGACGTTGAAACGTTGGGTGCTCCCCATAAATGACGTTCACATCCTTCACACGTACCTCACCTTAACTTTGCATTTTTTAAATGGTTCATCATTCCCTCATGGACCTTCCAACTATGACGTCCCACTATATGGGTTTGTCAACAAACTTTAAAAACCTTTTTCAAACTTAATAATAATAATAACGTTTGGACACAGTGCAAAATGTAACCTGCGCTGAGCAAAATAAAAGCGCTAAAATTCAAGTTTGAAAAAGTGCACGTGTTAAATTTTAGCATAGCATCTCAAAAAAGCAACACATTCAATAACAACTTTTCAAGAAATAAAAAGACATAAAATGCCCAATATGAAAAAAACAAACATCTAAAATTCATGTTTCTCAGAAAGCAAAAACTTCAAATTAGAGCTTTAAAAAAAAGTGCAAGTGACATCTTGAATCTTTCGAAAAGTCAAATATTCAATAAGCGCTTGCAAAAATATGAAAAAACATGAAAATCACAATTTCAAAAAGTTGTAATAAAACATTCGTAAAATACGTCATTTCAAAAAGTGGAATAGCATAAAATGCTCAATTTCAAAATTTTCAAAAAAGTAAGATGCTCAATTTAAAAGGAAAAAAGCAGTCTAAAATTCAATGATAAAATTACAAATATGTGTACAACATGGCCTTTTTAGGATGTTGATAAGGTGCTTACTGGCTTAAAGCACTGACGAAGTCATAGTTGAAAGACCCCTAAACACCGGCTGAAACCCCCCTGGTCCTGAGACGTGATTAGTGAGCAGCCCTTGCAGTTTGAGAGACAGATAACCACGCCATTGTAAAAAGTTCCCCTGACACACACTTTGGTGGACTTGGATGCCTGGAATGGTGAATGCTTGGAGGAAGGCTGTGGTGCGAGTGAGCTGACTGTACGGAGCGTACGGACGACGGCCAGCCAGGCACAGCGACAGAGTGCGAGAGGCAGAGTAGTACAGTACTTACTACTTCGTAGAGTTTAAATGTTAAACATTAGGACGTAAACGTAACTCTCATTCATATCTTATTTTGCCGCATTACTCATCCCCAAAATCGATTTATTCTTTTTTCTTTTATTTAAATTAGAGTAAGAAATCTAACGAGTAATATTTAGGGATTTTGCATTAGCTGCTAAGGATAAAGTGCTATACATTTAACTCAGTGACCATTTTCTAAGGGTTTTTACATATATTCAATATTATTACTATACATTATACTATTATATTATTATTTTTGAGTTCAAAATAAAACGTGAAGTTGCGAGTGTGAGGAGGGTGACTGTGTTCCGCGAGCGAGTCGTTGCGGAGCTCGGATTATAATATATTATTACGTACATTTCAACAACACTTCTTTACCAGCTACAATAAATATAAATAAGATTTTTTAATCAAACCAAAAAGTTAATCCAACATCAAGAGTTTGGTCATCTAAATAATCTGTGACTTCATCTCGTTTTTTCCTTATTTCCAAGTCAGCCCGTACGAACTTACCGTGGTAAGGATGAGTCAAGTCTCTCTTTTTTTTTTCTCCTGTATTTTTGTACATTGTATGGTTTATTTTTTGTCTTCTTCATTTTCCATTTTATGTTGTATGGAATATTTCATCATTTTATGTACTTGAATCACTTGAATGTAAGTTGATGTAATTGAGAGTGGGATCAGCGATTGACGATGGCATTTCAGTCTCACATGGGACAGGAGAACCACTCCGGGGGGGACGGAAGATGCGTCATACGCTGGTCGTGTGTGTTTGGTTTTTGATCAGTCGTCAATCATCAATGGGTGATGGTCAGTTTGATGATCATTTATCAGTGGATGGTTGCCCTTTGAGGGATATAAATGTTGAAAATAGTTGAATGGGACAAGTTAAAGGCTGAGGAAGTCTTGTGTTGATTGTCGAGATCGGATTTGATCATATTTTAAGACGTAGTTGCCTTTGTCTGATTGTCTTGTGTGCATTCTGTAGAAGGAAAATGTACTGTATTTTTTTTAGTGCTAAGCACTAGTTCATAGTTGGGTAGTGGTTACGTTCATATTTTTATGATGATAGCCGGAATGCTTGTGTGACTTTTTATCTGTGAATGGACGTTTGTAGTAACTGTAAGTCTAAAGTTTAAAGTCAGTGAAACTTGCGAGGATTTAGTTTTAGTCTCACTGTGGTTATGCTACTACAGCGTAGATTAGTAATGTGGTAGTGGCGTTGGCGACGGCGGCGACAGACTTTTGACTTTTTGGCAGCTACAGACATTTTGGCGATGGCTTATTGCTTTTACATATTTATATAGGTATTTTACAATGTCGATAGGTTGTCAATTCATTGGCCGTTATGCGACTTGAAGCAACTCATGCAAGAGGAAATAACTGGGGTGAATAATGTTTTGATTACGATTGCGTTAATTTAATTTTTTTTTGCAACCCAGAATAATGTCAGATGTCAGTCAGGAATGTTGAATGTCAGATTGACTGCTTTGCAAGATGACAAAAATAATGATACTATTATTATGAACAGAACTGATTCTAGGCATTTGACTTGTCCCGCCCGTGCTGTTTAACGTCAGTTTAAGTCGTCCTGTTGCAGTTAGAGCAGGTCACAGCGCAGCATAGTCTCAGACTGGCAGTAATAATCAAAAGCAAGCAATTGTAAGGTGGATTTATGTATGCCGGTCACACGGAGAGTGTGGAGCTTGCTTTAAGACTAATGGTTGATGGTTCTCAGTTTATTACTGGGCTTAAATTGTAATGACTTATGTGGAACGTGTATATCCGGAACGTGTTTTCCGGGAACTAAATTATTATTATTATTATATCAGTGTGATGTCCAGAAATTAATATTATTGTACAAATGTATCCTAACAGGTGAACGGGGGTTCGTGTGTTTGGCAGTATCGGGTCTAAATGGTGACGAGCAGACAGGATGTCGGGAAATTCAGGGCCACTAGCGTCCAACAAAGGGGATTCAACCTCAAGCAAAGCATCCAAACCAGCCTACGACCACTTAGACATTAATAAACTTTACAAAGTAAGACGTACACGTATTGTAAAAGTTAAACTTGCTGCTGGGATCTCGTATGCATCTACTGTCTTTTGAATAAAATATTGAGTATGCAAATGTGATTTCTTTTTTTAGGGAAAGTCTACAGAACCGGTGACCAAAACTGTAACTCAGAAACATGGCATGCAAGCTTTGGGAAAAGCTATTCCAGCCCGACGACCCGGACAAACATCTGTGAAGGCTGAAAGTACGCCAAACGACGTTGGTATATCTTCAGCATCATCTGGTTCACAGAACTCATCTTCTGCTGCTTCAGCACCACCCAACCAAGGACAGCAATCGCAAGGAAATCATCCTCCAGCAGGATGGGCCAGTACACTTCCTCATCCTCCGGGGCCTCCCTCTCCTCACAGTGTTCCCAATGTTCCAGTAACAGGACAACATATTCAAGTAAACCTCGTACTCTTGTTTAATTATTTAATTCCTTTGTTTGTTAGGTTGAAACATTCCATCAGTTAGGAATCAGCGTGCAAATAGGGTGTCTCATGTTATTGCTTAACCAGTGTGATATGATTAAGTTTTTTGTATTGTTTTGATCGTGTTCGATTTGGTCCGTGTTATCTTCAGCACCAAAATTTGCTACTTTGCAGCTGCAATTCTGTTTTTCTCATTCTACATTAACGATTGTGCCACTACTGTTTTGTTGAAGCCAGGAAGGCCCAAGAAGTTCCTTTTGTTTTTATGTTAGGTCTTCCTGCGTGCACAACAAATATTGCAACTGCTGTCTTGGCACTCATATTATGGCGTTAGGCATATTCGTATACGATTGCTTCATTTAGTAATTTAAGTATCCTAGTTGTTTGGACGAGCATAACAAAATAGTGGAGTCCTTTGTTTAAATTAAGTTACGCAGTGGCATAAATTTCTGTCATCTAAGCTCAACTGATGGATACTAGGTAGATATTTCTAATGATGAACTGCGTGCTATTATAATTCAATGATGAAGTTGACGACGGAGACCATATCAGTGATGACTTTTATACCACCCACTCTGCCTGAGAATTATGATAACTTGTAAATAAACAGCATGGTTCTGTTTTAAACACAGTCCATTCCTACTTTTGTTTTGTGTAGTGTGAATAAATGAGGATACGTTGTTATAGGACAAGAATTGGAGTGGCGGTCGGGAAAGAGGTGGTCAATACCCATCTCAGAGATTTGCACAGGATTTTCCAAGTCTAGCTTCAGGCGGCGATGGTCAGAAGGGTACAGCAACAACAAATGCAGGTGGCCCACCACAAGGTGTCCAAGGTCCACAATCCTTGTCAAAAAATCTAGACAATCAATATGGACCAGGACCGATTCTAAGGCCTCAGAGTAAGTGTTTTGACAATTAATTTACTTTTTTAAAGACATTACTTCGAAAGTTATTGTTTGATTTTAATGATGAACCTGACGACAGAGAATGTGTTCGTTGACGACTTTTATACCACCCACTGTTACTGAAAAAATCAAATTAAAATAGCAACTTGCAGTCAGCCGTCAAGTATTTTTGGTTTGGCTCGCTCCTAAAGCGAAGTAAAAAAATCTTTCTAGGGAATGTGAGTTTAATAAGTTGTATGTGTGACATTGTAGCCGAAGGGAGTTGGACCCAGGGGGGCGGACGCGGTATGCCAAGACCTCCTGGCCCTGCGCCACCCTTAAATGCGCCTTCAAGGGAATTTCCAGGCCCAGGTATAATAATCCCCTTATTTTGCGTAATGATTGTGGCAGCATATTTAAGTAAAGCGTAGTGTATGTAGTATTGCATTTCTATGATGAACTTGACGACGGAGATTTGTCAGTGAAGACTTTTATACCACCCACTTTTCCTGAGTAATTGCAAAGACATTGTAAAATCCCGTGAAACGATGTCTATGATGCTTGTATACTGTAAACTAAAGCTTAAATTTTAACTGTTTAGATCGCGCGAACTTGGGGGGCCCAACACCTCCACCAATGTCTCTGGGCCAGGGAGGCCCAGCTCCACCACCACTAGGAGCATATCCGATGCCGTATCGTGGAATGATGCCACCACCACCTTATGTAAGCAGGTTTATTTATTTGACAAGAATTTCTTCTAACTATTTAGTGAGCATATCAGTGATGAACCTGAAGGCAGAGATTCGTCAGTGACGACTTTTATACCACCCACTTTTCCTGAGAAATTGTTAGATACGCGAATAGTTAGCTATTCGACAAAGTTGTATGATTAATGTACTGATATATACATCAATGTATTTTCATTTTATGACGAATGTAGATGTATGCAAATGGGCCACCTCCAGGCGGACCTGGCGGTCCAGGACCAGGTGTATTTTACGCGGGAGGCGGCATGTTTGGAATGCCTATTCCTCCCAGAGCACCACCTCCCCCGTCTTCGGGTAATCATCCCTCAGATGGACAAATGCATCGCGGTGGTCGTGGACCTCCTCCTCCTCAACAACAACGTCCAGGTTCTCACTTTGTTTCCAACCCCATTATTAAAGATGAAGATTTGAAACGAATGGATGAAATTGGAATGCAAGACGGTGGTTGGTCAACTCATCAAGATGAAGTTGACTATAATAAGGTTATCAACTTCAGTGACGAAGACGATGGAAGGGAAGGTGGTAAAAAATTAATTTCGCGAAATAACACTGAACGGAACAGAGGTGAGATGGACAGGAAGGAAGAAGATAGAGATCGAGACAGGGATAGAGATCGTGAACGGGAGAGGGATGATGGTCGAATCGAGAGAATGGCTGAGCCCAGGCGACCCACTAAAATCATGGAAAGACAGCCAAGTATAAATGAACGGGAGCGTGAGCGAGATCCAAATCCGAGAGACAGAATAGACCGGGAAAAGGAGAGAGAAATTAATCGAGATCGCGATCAACGTTTCGAAAATATTCCTCCTAAGGATATCGGGCGTTCCAGAGAAGGACCGTATAATTACAATGATGGTGAAGAAGACTGGAAGTCACAACAGCAACAATCCTTACCCCCGTCACATCCCCAACAGCAGCAACAGCAACAACAACGACGCCCCTATGACGATCAGAAGAACCGCGATCCTCGTGACAGGAGAATGGATGACAGAAATGATCCGCGTCGTCGTCCCAATGATAGAAGAGCAGATGATACAGGGGATAATTGGAGAAGGTATACTTGGTTTAATTTTCTGCATGAGTGTTTTTTTTTATTAAATGTGAATAAGCGGTTTATGTGCAACGGAATGTTTAATAATAATATAAATTGGTTGAATCGATAGACTTATAGTTGTCATTAATATTAATAGCGCTCCACCAAGGCAGTTTGAAGAAGATAATCGAGGAAATAAAGGTCCCCCACCCCGTGGAAGGGAAAGAGAAGAACCACGAAATGATCCCCGAGATTTTACGTCTAAAAATCACCCCAGTAATTTACCCCCTAGATTGCAGAGACAGCAATTACAAGCAGCCGGTCCTAGTCCAGGAATTGGGAGTGGTGGAAGTGGCGTCGTTTCCCAGCCCCTTCCAACCCAGCAGCAGTTAAATGCTAACCAAAGGCAAACACCAAGTCCGGGGTCCTCAAGTGGTAAGCACATCTTCGTAAATTACTCTTACCCAGTTGGTAGAATTTATGTTATTATGATTTCAGTGATGAACCTGACGGCAGAGATTAGTCTGTGACGACTTTTATACCACCCACTTTGTCTGAGAATAGTAGTGATACGTTTAAGTGGCTCTACGTGTATAATATGCGGTGATAGGATTGAAGCAAGTTTCATTTTTGTTTTTATAGGAAAAGATAGAGAGTTTCAAAGTAATAGAGATTGGGAGCCAAGGGAAAAACCCCAACAACCAGACAGAAGAAGAATGGAAGCTGATTCTAATCGCAACAAGAGAGACATGGGCAGGGACAGAAGATATTACAATGATTATGAACCCCGGTAAGTCTAAATTTCTGAATTGGTTGCGCTTTTAATACGTATATCCGGATGCGATTAAAACCAATATAGTATGCAAAATCCTACCTGGCTTAAACTGATTTTAACCTGTTTAAATCGTTCAAAATATTCAATACTATTCAAATTAAATCTGTTATATGAACGAACAGAAACCTTGCAGTAATGATTAATAGTAGTCCTTGGGCGTACATACAACTTCGTTTCGTTTCCTATTTATTCTCTTTTTCGTTCTACACTACACATCTTGATGATATAATTAAAGGAACAGCAAAATAATAATTGAAATAATTAAGAACAACGTGAGTAAGCATGCACTCAATCAACAGAACAATGGCACTAATTATATAGGGAGTTTTTCGGTGTACAGTTTTACTCATAATTGGAATTCAGATTTTAAAACTCAACATCTAATCCATTTCAGGCTCACTAGTCAGGACAAATAAATTCATTTTTTATGTCACCGAGGCAGGGTGCTAGTTCTAGTTTTAATCAGAACTGGAATTTATTCAATGATTTGTAAGAAGTTTTTATCGGTAATGCTTAACTTAAAAGAAATATGTTGTAAGTTAAGCATCCGATCATAATAATGATCGGATTCAAACCCAGAATCGATAATTTAATAAATTATGCCTGTACTAAATGAATATACAGTGTACACCATCAAATCTCATTAAGAAAGGATGCATTTTTCATTTGAGACGTGAGTGAGTTTTGGTAGGGTGTAGGTCAGAACCAATCTTAGAAATTGTGTACATAGTTCCAGCCACGAACCCCAATTTTTCCAAAATCGGTCTAAATCAAGTTAATACAGCCTTGGTTTAAGCCAACTTCGAACCCTGGTAAATGCGTACTGTCTTTTTTAAATTTTAATAATTATTTTAATTTTGAACAGAAGCGACAGGCACTCAGATAAAGATCAAAACAAGAGTACGAGGTTTGCTTCCGACTTTCAAAGGGAGCGAAGTAAAGAGAGTGATGATACCAAATCTGGTTCCTCCTCAGTAGGAGGTGGCTCTGGTGGTGTCGCCCCTTCCCGTTCGACAATTGAAAGCTCGCGACCCTCCCCTCCGGTTGGACAAGGAGCAGATACTGAATCTTCAAAAAAAATTGATGAATCTGAAGTAAACATAAGTTCGAAACCCAAAATGTCGTGGGCTGATGAAATGGATGATGATGAAAATCTTCGAGTAAGAGAACAAGAGGATGTCTATGTTTCGAGAAAATCCGCAAAGCCCAGTATGAATCAAAATCAAGATTTCGGACAAAGATCAGTTCAGAATTCCGCTTCAAAACCTGTCCAAACACAGTCTCAAGCTCCTCCTGACTATTATCCTAAGCAGGAAGAGCGGCAAAAGCGTGTTTACATACACAAGCATCAGCGGAAAGTTGCTGATATGCAGTCTCAAAAGGTAAAGGTAATTACGTAACCCAATTACAGTTAACATTTTAAGAATAATCGACAGATCAAGGTTAAAACGCTGTAGTTTAATCATCTTCTTCTTTGCGGTATATGCATTCCTAGCTAACTAGCTTCTTATATTTGTGTGTTCATTTTAGCCCGACCCTCCTGTGGAATTGAAGCAGTCATCTGAACCAACTAAACAGGACCCAGAGCAGACAGAAAAAACAGCTAAACCTGTTTCAGCGTGGGGTGAGAGGGAAAGTCGGGATAAACTGGTGAAGCAGGAGCAGAAAGAATCCTCACCTCAGAGTCAGAAAGATGGAAATAAGTCTGGGGAGAAAGACGGCAGACGCTCTATAGAGAAAGAGATAATTCATAGGAATTCTGTTGGCTCGGTTTCTTCTCCTTCAAACACTTCACCTAGCTCTGCCCAACAGTCTGGTTCCAATGTAAACTGCAGTTCTGAACAGGATGCCTCAAACAGTGGTAATAAAAGTGCAGTGATTAGTAAGTCTAGTAGTGGACGGTCCATTGGTGGAGATGCTCCCGAGGGAAATGTAACAGGGTCAGATTTAAGAAGCAATTCCATTTCGGATGCATCTGATAGAGATCATGTTGATCGTGACAGTGTAAGCAGTCAAGATACGAGATCTAAAAGAAATTATTCCCAATCATCCCGACAACAGTCACAGGACAAATCCTTCAGTAATAGTACGGGTGGCAGTGGTGAAAGTAAATACAAACCAAGGCCATCCGAGCGGGAGAAGCGTGAGAAAACTTTGAGTGAAAGAGGGGAAGGCTCTGATGGGGATCAACATGGTGGAAGTCGTGGTGACAAAAGTCAGAGAGGTCAGCAACAGCAGAGAAATCGCGACCGTGGGAGCTATCCCGTGTATCATCCAAGGTATAATGAGTTAGTAACTTTTAAATGTTATAGTAATTCTTAATCAAATAATTTTTTGGAACCAAGAGTAATCAAAGTTATTTAAATATTTCTTAGCATGCACATGGATGTTCCACATGTGAAAGTTTCATTTATTTGTGATTGCAGAGGGGAAAGGCAGTGGGATCGACCTGCGGGAGGGCCACGCCGAGGTGCAAGAGGTAGCGGACGTGGTGTCGGAAGACCCCATGAGTATGATAAACCTTCGAAAAGAAGTGATTCTGAAAGAGAATATCATGAGAATGATGATATTCTTGAGGAGACAAGGCAAGATGTACAGTCTTCAGAACCCAAAGAGGAAAAAACTCCAGACAGATGTATTGAAAACCCACCCACTAACTTGAATAATAGGAAAGAAGGCAGTTGCAATTCTGTTGACGACAGTGGTCAACAACGTGCTAAGAAAGACAAGGATTCAGACAGTCAGTCTGGTAAGAAGACCGGAAGAAATTCTTCTGGAGGCAAAAGAAATAATGCTCGAGGACCGAATAAACTTGAAGGCTATGGTCCTCCGTCGGATCAGAAGCCGTTCTCGAATGCAAGTCCAGGAAGCAAGGTAAATGGAGGAAAAAACTAACGTCCTTTAAATGATCACCGTATTATGTTTGAATTTTTGAAAAGTAAAAAGCGAGTCAAATGTATGTGAATCTCTGTTACGTTACAGGAGGATGACCCCTCACACATCAAGGAGAAAGGTAGCGAAGCTGGGCAGCCCCCTAGCAAAGACGGGTCTGGGGGGATTCCATCTTTAATGGCTTTTGACATTTCTCCTCCTTCCATGTCTCAGTTAAAGAAAGGTAATCGAGATCGAGATTTTCCGAGTCACGGTGGTGGTGGTGTTGGGGGCGGTCGTTCTTCGGTACCACCCAGAATGCAAGGACAAAGAGGTCCTGGCGGAGGTGGTGCAGAATACTATTCGGAGAAAGAGAGATTTCGAGGGAATTCCAAAAGAGGCAAAGGGGATAATCCTTCCTCAGGTGTGAGTCTCAAAAAAAATGAAGGGGAAGAAAGTGAAGAGTGGACTGATAATGAAAATGACAGCGATGATGAGTCAAAGAAAAGTGGAACTACGAGTAGCAAGACTAGGAAAGAAAGGTACTTTTTTTGTATTCCTTTTTTTCATCGCTTTATGATTGCTTTATTTTTTCTTGCAGCGTGTGGGTTTGGTAAATAATATCAGTATTTTTGGCGAATCTTTGTCTTTTGTTATTTTCCTTGGTTTTTATGCGTTTTGTTTTTTCGTGTAACTCACTGAGCGAGGGGTATGGAATGAATGGGTATTGTTGGTCGCTTTGTTACTCATTTTACTAATTTAGAATATGCAGTTACTTAATGGAAAAGAGAAAAGATTAATTTCTTGGATTGCATTCTGTTTTGTATGGCCGTTGGTTTCCAGCACGAGCAAAGCACCGGGAAGTGAGAATAAGTACCGACTAAATATGCGAAATCGGGGTAGTGGGAATGCTCATAATTCTATTTCTATGACTATTTCTGCTTCTTCCAATCATAATAGCCTGCTTGGCTCAAGTGGTGGCTTCTCTTCTCTCTCTACTAATGCTAACAATGCGAATAATAACAAAACCTCTGCTTCAAAAAAACATGCTCATAGTGGCCACAAGGATGATTCAGCTAATAATAATAGTAATAGTCGAATTAATAAAGTTGGAGGTAGTGGACGTGCTGAGATGGAGTCATTTACTCATAGGAATCCTTTGATTGCTTCTGCTACTTCTGCTACTGGTGCTGAGTCGCGTATTGCTAGTAACAGTTGCATCTCTGATAATACTGATGTCCCTGTCTCTCTTGGTGGTGATAGTGGAGGATACCAAGAAGTCAAGAAGAAGAATTTCTCGAATAAGCAACAACAACAACAACAGCAGCCGCCTGAGAAACAACAACAGCAGTTGCAGCCTCAACAACAACAAGGTTTTGGAGGGAATGGTAAAGCAAGTGGACCAGTAGGTCCCAGGGTAGGTGATAAAGGTGGCAAAGGACAACGTATTAAAAATCCTCCTTATGAACCAAGGTCATCAGCACATCCAAATTTACCCCCAAGACTAGCGGCTAAACAGAGAGATTCACAACAAGGCAATGGCAATGGAAATGGTGGTCCACCAGTAGCGAGCGTTGGAAATGGAAAGTCTGCAGAGAGTAATCATTCTTCGAAGGGTAAATATATCTTACCTATACGATATTTACAGTGTAGTTTTTAGAATAAACTTCGTTAAAAGACTGAATATGTAATACATTAGTGAGCATGACTACATTTGAGAATATACATTTGATTGATTAGGAGTCGAACCTGCAGCCCCTCCACCAACAAATGCTTGGGAGAAGCCAATATCCTCGTCTTTTCGATCTGATCAATCTTCACAGCAAAATCAGATGTCCTCTGCAGGATCACCACAGGATAACGTGGACCAGAATGAGTTAAAACTGCCGCTAAATGTTGCTTCCATTCCAGGAAATAATACTTCATCCTCTTCGTCTTCTAACAATAACGTAAAAGCAACTGTTCTAGACGGTACTAATCCCCCGGCCCGTACAATGATCTTTGAGAATAGAAACTTAAAAAGTGGGTTTGGTCCTGACTCAAAAACCAATGCTGCATCAAAATTACCCGAGGCAAAGAAGGATACAATTCCTACTTCTGGTATTGAGTTTGGGAAAAATTTGGGTCCTCTTGGTTTTGGAAAGGTGAGGAAGATGGAGGACATGCTGCTGTTGGTAGTGAATGCTATTATTTGTTAAATAAAGAAATGTTAGTGAAATCTTTGTTTGTGAATTAGGGACCTGGTGAAGACAGTCCAGAACTGGATTTTGGTTCATCACCATTCGATGATCCTGCCGTAGCTGTTGCATCAGTCTCACAAAATCAAGCACCGCCCACATCCATGATGTCAACTCATGTTAGTTCTCCCAAACCCGCATCCCTGTTGCAGCAGTCTTCCCGTCATTCATACGACCATCAACCATCCCCCATCAGCCCTTGTGCTGCGGAATTAACCGAGAAGATTCAATCAGTAAAACGTGTGTGGGAGACACCGCCGATGCCATCGGTGCCGGAACAACAGCCCGCCGGTGGATCTTGTGGACAAGATGAAAACAGTTATCATGGACCGTTTGGCAGTGACTCGTTCAAGGGATCTGAAGGAAATAATCGAGATTTTGGACCTACGTCCTTGTCACAATCTTCTGTAGGCTACAGTGGAGGCAGCTCACCGTCTTTGTCTGTTATTGCTAAACCTGAATCTAGTTCCAGTCCTAGCTCTAATAACGTAAGACAAACTTTCGTAAGTGTTACATCAAAATTGATTACATACTTTATTTATATTACCAATGCATTTCCGCCTCGTATATTTTATTGCAAATCTGGTTCACGTTTTAATAATTTTTTATTTCGGTGCAATTTTACAGCCTTCCAAACAAAATCAACAACAGCCGCCAGTCTCAAAGGCACAAGGTCATGGAGTTATGCAGTCCCCATTTGGCAATTATGGCATGGACCCTCAACAGCAGCAACAACAACAGCATCTTGGAGCAAATAATTTCGGAGGAATG
>JAQFZC010002179.1:0-24433 GCA_034695205.1 Dicyrtoma fusca | reverse complement strand
GCTACGGTAGGAAAGTTTAAGGCGGAAGGCTCAGGCCGTAACGCTTGGACCAGGAGTCTCAGAACGGAAGGGTCAGATCGGAATGCTTAGGCCAGACACTTCAAACCGGAAGGATTACGCTGAAATGCTCAGAGCAGCAAGTTTGGACTAGAATTTTAGGCCAGAAGTACACCCCATGGGGGTAGGATAGACGGCTCAGCCAGAACGTTTAAATAAAACGTTTAATTTAAAAGGCTCCGCCCAGAAGGTTTAGCCCAGAAAGTTCCGCCCTAAAGGATCGGCCCAAAATGCTCAGGGAAGAATTTTCTGGGCGAAGACTCAGGACAAAATAAAGGGCGCAAGGTTTAGGCCAGATGGTTCATTCTAGAAGGGTTTGGCGAAAAGTCAAATTAGAAAGGGCATGGGAAAAGAAGCCTTGATGAGTTAATTACTGTTCGTAAAAATAATCAGCAACACGCCTACATTGCGTCTTTTTTAAGTTTTGCAGTATAATGTGGGTTCGCTGGGTAAAGTTGTTGTCGCAACCCATCGGGTTGCAAATCAGCTAGTTATGTATTAATTTGGATCATGCCTATGCAATATATTCCTTTGACTGATTATAACCAATTGCTCATGGCCTTCGTAAGTACCAATGCGTATGATATCACTTTTATGATGATAACGTTTGAAACCTGTGAGTTACAGCCATTAGCGTGAATTCGAAAAGTTTGAAATATGTACTAGTTTTTAGTGTTTTTGAAAATTCAATTTGTTGTTTTGACCATTTTAAAGGTTGTAGTTACTAGTTCGAATGGTTTTAAAAAATATTTATTATAAGTTTTGACCGATTTGAAAAAGTTAATTAGTAGAATAAACATTTTTCCATTTATTCCATGGTCTCATTCAAAATTAGGAAACCGTGGGAAAAACGATTTATAAAACTTGGTTTTCTAATCTAAAAATTTTCAACGTTTTCAAAACGTCAAAACCTAGAACTGGACAATCAAAATTAAAGCATTTGGCATTTCCAAAATGGTCTGAGCTTATACACAAAACCAGCATTTTAAAAATATTCAAAGCTAGTACAATTAGCTTTTTCAGAAAGGTCAATACAACTAGAAATTAACGTTTTAAGAAAGGTCAAAACTAGAAATCAACTTTTCCAGAAAGGGCAAAACAACTAGAAATTAACGTTTTCAGAAAAGGTAAAACTAGAAACTTTACTATTTTCAAAAAGATTCAAGACTAGATAAAACAGCGTTTAGAAAAAGTGAAGAAAAAAAATAAATATTCACTAAGCTGTATTATTAAGTATACGGAACGAGAATTATAAGCTTAATTTTTAAAACCGGTATTGGTCTAAACTAATTTTACATTTTTTAGCTGTGTAAAATTTTTGTTGACTTGGACCGTTCCTATATGGTCCGTTCCGTTCCAAGGGTAGGAACGGAACGGAACGGACCACTGTTCCGTTCCAAAAGTTTTGGACCGGAACAAGACAAAAAACCTGGAACGGAACGGACCATTGAGACCACTAAATAGGCACCTATGTTGGCGATTTTGTAGGCTAGGCGCCCACCACTGACTGTTTCCAGTATGTTTAAGCACATGAAAATCGTGCAATCTCGTAAGCCTTGCACTGCAGACTACAGCACAATTATCGTTCATCTCTTCCATAATATGAATTTTTAAAAACTGTTACAAGCAGTGAACGTTGAGAACTTGAATTTAGAAAAGGCTGGTTTTTAAAAAATGGTTTTCGTTTTCGGGTTTTCTAAATACCAAAGTATAAAGTTTATTTTCAATTCTGTATTTAAGATAAGTACATACAAGTGATGCAAATTCACTATAATACAATTACGTTCATATTGAAGAAAAATGGTAAAACCCCCAGCATCCCCGTAGATATAATCCGAAGATTGAAAAACTTAGTTTCCCAGAATTTGCTTCCAACACAAAGAATGTTTTAAAATCTATCAATGCAATAGAATTTTTGAAACGTTGAACTATATAGATTGGATTAACACTGATTAAAGTCATGGATAGAAACGGCTTGCATGGCTAACAAGAGCTAATAGTGGCTTTAATTCAAGAAGCATGTCTAGTGCAAAACTGACTGGCAAGTAAATAATTTTAGCTTTTAAACATCTTTTAAGAGGAACGCGAAGTTTATAAAAGTAAACTTATTTGCACAGTAATACAAAAATATTTTTAAGTCTGCTCAGGTGGTAATGTACTGAAAGTTATCAGGAGTACACAAATACACAACGTTTTCTTAAAAATACAGAGTAGTGGTGAGCTAATCTTCGTCGTAGTCGTTTTCCTCCAAATTTTCTTTCATCTTCTACTTTGAACAAATTTTTCTGACACTGAACGATATTATAGTTCGAATAATCGGTCGTGGAAGAGCATTTTTTGAAACTCTGTGTGATCAAACCCAAAAGTGTATAAAATAATTGTTTAATTAATCCATTCCATTCTTCAACTGATTCTTGTACAAATGTCAATTTAGTTTTGAATGCTCATTGAGAACTTGTTTTAAGTGTTTCCGAAATTCCAAGTTTCGTTTTCTTTCGACTTGCAACTTCAGCGGTACTTCAGGCCTGAGTCTTCTGTCCTGAGCTTTCCGGCCTGAACCCTCTGGCCTAAGTATTCCATCCGAACTTTCCGGGCTGAGCCTTCTAGCCTGAGCCTTCCGGCCTGAGCCTTCCGGCATGAGCCGTCCAACTTTAACCTTCCGTGCTGACACTTACGGCCGGAGCCTCTTTTGGCCTGCGCCTTCCGGTTTGAGCCTTTCGGCTTAAGCATTCTGGCCTGAACCTTTCGGTCTGAACCCTCCGGAATGACCCTTCCGGCCTGACACTTACGGCCGGAGCCTCTTGGCCTGAGCCTTCCAGCTTGAGTCTTTCATGCTGAGCTTTCTAACTAAAGCCGGTTAAAACAAACCACTTCAACCCATATTTTTACCTGGGGTAAAACCACTTCACCAACCTGCAATTGACTAGTAATGGCATTAAACACAAATAAAAGGACCTAAATAACAAATCACATGTTAATTGTAAAACTAACGGGCGAACTGAGAACATAAGTTCCATTGCATGTACAAACAAGGCAGAATAATAATACTAAACCACACTACCAGAAACCATTCAAACGTTTTGATTATTACTCCAAACTATGAATACAGCATGCAGTAATTTAATGAAATTAGCAACACAATAATAATTTTGTCGATACAACTATGCTGAAACTTTCACTAGTATACCCCCTCCACTTGTTGCAAGCTTGTATCCCTATTTTGTTTGTGCCCTAGTAGTAGGAGTCAAAGTTGAAACTTTTTTGTTGTTGATTTTAAAACTATGTGTTTTGTTTTTGAATCGCTCATTAATTTCGTACGTTGGATTACCTTACTCTTATCGACAGGACGTGAGGGGTAGCATGTTGTGATAGAGTTCGTAGTATTTTCATAAAAACACATCGTGACATCAAGTATAAGCCGATTAATAAGGTTGTAAGGATAACGTCTGTAGGTTAGCAAACCCGATTTTGCTAAGTTTAGAATGTATTAATTAAAATAGCTACTAACTTGCTAATTCCAGTGCGGCCCAAACAATGATGGCGGATCGATTCTATGCAAGGCAGCGAAAACTGGAAAATAAAATTGTGTCCGAAGAAGACGAGAAGGAGCGTTGCAGACGTGCGCATCAACTGGCGCCTGGTGTATTCAGCTGGTACACCATACCCATGTTTATAACTTAACACATTATTGTTCATTCTTCCTGATCATTATTAAAGGAATTATAAACAAATAGATCGTTAGACCACTTTACATGATGGACGGCATCATGGATAATCACGAAAAAAGGAATGGACTTCCCACCTGGAACAGTCTCCCACACATTGGTTTAGCTGCAGTCAATGACGTGGCCTTGATGTCACAAGGGGGCTACTGTCTCCTTCACAAGTACTTTGGTGGCCAGGACTACTACTCTGATTTGCTAAGTAAGATGTACGATTGTGTATTAACCTCGGAAGCGGGAGAGAATGAACAAAAATTGATTGACATGTTATTCCAGGAACAAATGTAAGAATATAATTTATCTTATACAAGCTTTCGTTAACAAAATACTTGAAAAAAAATAAAAAGCTTATTGGCATTTTATGATAAAGTTACTGTCTCCTAGACAAAATATTAGACTTCTTGGCTCTTTAGTAAACACACAGTTATTGAGTCTTATGTAGTAGTTAGATACACATTTCATAAAACGAAGAACAATAGTATATTATTAAAAAATGTATTATTGCTGATCTAAATGTTTTGTTTCGAATATACTGAAATGAAAGAGCATTAGATGGCAGTAATATTTTAGGCTTATACCTATAATTGTATATTGCAGAACGATTGAAAGTCTTTCAATCGCAAAAGCAGTATGGAATTCAGGGGTTTATCCAAATATTTGCATTATTGGAGCGATGATAATCGTAAGTCTTAAGATGAATATAATATAGCATTACAACTGTCAAATGATTAATGAGTATTATTTGCTAAAACATTCACCAACTACCCTTTCAGAATGGAATACGTGACTTGGAATTGGAGAAGCAAGTCTCAGACGCAGGCGTTGATTGCAATATTTATGGGACCATGATTGATGATAGAATCGATTGCTATGGAGGTGAAAGCATTAATGAGAGAACCTCTAGTGATATTTCAGAGGGAAAGCAAACATGGCTTCTCTATAAAGCCATGGAGTTGGCAAGTCTAGAGCAACGTCAACTAATAAAGGTATAGACAATATACTATCTGTAGTAATCCCTAGCATCATTTTATGCTGTAGAAGAATTAAGAAATTCCTGTATACACTTTTTAGTTAAGAAAAATCCAAAAAATGAGATTTTCAAAATACTTGTAGAATATACTTTTTAAGAATATAATGGATGACCAAGTCAGATACTCTAGTTGCAAATACATTTCTTAGTTTTAGTCTTTTTAAAAACCTAAAATATTTGTTTACTCATGTTTAACTGTTTCAAGTAATTTTAAAACAAAGTAAGTACTGGTTTAAACAATTCTGGAAACGTGTTGATAACAGTATCACAATTCTTAAACAAATGATACTACAAGGTGTTTAAATGATCTTAGTAAAATGAAAATGTGTATTTCAACTCTTTTACATAAGTAATACAAGAATTGTGTTAAGGCCTTTTGTAAAAGTTTAAAACAGTTGTTAGAAAAAATTGATAGTCAAAGTATTTAAATATTGTCTCTATCCATAGATGAACTATGGGAAGGAGGATGCTGCCTCCGTTCAAACTATTCTACAAATCTACAAAGAACTAAATATTGAGGAAGTCATTTTGAGCTTGGCTGAAGGGACATATGAAAAGGTAAAGGAGAAACTTAACCAGCTCCCTCAAGATAAAATTCCGGTAAATGTATTGCACGGTTTTATAAATCACTACCGCTTAGCTGGTCAGGGAGTTGTTCCCCGAATATAGCTGTATCACAAAACATGTAGTAATTCAAATCATTTGAGTGAATAAATGATATTTAGTAATTTAGCTTTCAAACGTATGCTTAAAGCTTTGTAAAACTACTTTATCCAGGTTGAAATAAAAATCATTTTTACCGAGGCTCTAGAGATGTTAAAAACTTGCACTTAAAATGTGAAAGTTGTTTTGTTTGGAAGTATCGTTTCATATATTATGTCAAACATGGCTTGGTAAAGCTTTCATATGTACATATTAAACAAACGTTTCTAGATTTTCAGTAAGAAGCTCTGTCGCAGAGGGAGTTTGTATCCTAAGGTTTCTTTCTCTCTACAGCCATGACGGCACCAGAGGTATGTCCAAGGTCAGGCCTAGGTATATTGCTTTAAAGGGTAAGACATTGAATTACTGGGCAAGCAAAAATCCAATGACGCTGATTTTTTTGAAGCTTGGCTAAATGAACACATTATACTACGTCTTCCTCATCCGCCTCAGCAGCCAATTGTTCATAATATACATTATCTAATACTTTTAAAACAGCTGTAGGTGTCCGTCCGTCCATCCGCCGGTCTCCGTCCGGTGTCCGAGTCCGTCCATAGGATTTTAACATTGTAGTGTCAATTTACTGTGGGGGTAGTCCAAAAATGGCCCCGTGCATTTCATCAGTGGGCTAAATTAGATTAATGGTTATAGTACTAACAGATAACCATTTGCGTAATGTTAAGAGCATGGCGAGATTGTTGGGTAGGCCCCAAAAAGAATAAATAGACGAGGAAAATAGAAATCAAATGAATTGTAATAAAAAATGTGTCTGTTTGCACAACAATAAATAACAAAATCTAAAAACTGAAATGTGATGGTCGCACGGGTAGCGTTAGTAACCATGGGGTTTTGTCGATGGAGAATGTATGGTGGATGTCATAGGATTTTATAACTAACATTGCAATGTCAGTTTACTGTGGATAGTGGGATGATCGGAATAAAATCAAAAATTAAATAAATTGTGATGTGATAATCAATGTTTCTGTTGGTACAAAAATTCGTAATATGATGGTGGGATGGGTGGTCTGGTGGTAACCATGGTGTTTTCTTTGTCGTGGAAAGTATTTTGTTATGAAAATCAATCCAATGACAAGGATTTAAAAATCACTGTTAATACATCATTGGTGGCATAGTTATTAATACGAGCAGTAACCGTCATGTATGTGAACGGTCCCTAAGTGGGGTTACTGGCTGTCGTTTCTTAACCTACCACCCGTCTGAACATAACATTTCAAATCTTAATTTTTTTAATTTATTGCTGTGCAAACACAAACATTTTT
Organism: Dicyrtoma fusca; assembly: GCA_034695205.1. NCBI lineage: Eukaryota > Metazoa > Arthropoda > Collembola > Symphypleona > Dicyrtomidae > Dicyrtoma > Dicyrtoma fusca. The sequence continues at coordinate 17,642 of JAQFZC010002179.1, read as the reverse complement.
CATCCGATTTTATTTTGTTTTCTAATTTATTCCACGCTCATCCACAGTAAATTGAAAATAATTTTAAAATCCAATGAACGTACTTATATACCTCGCATGGAGTGACGGACAGATATCGACAGCTAATTTATTTCGGGCTCGCAGGTTTCGACGGTGGGTTTCGACTGGCTCGGCAGCAAAGCGACCCCTTTACTAGATTTTACTATAAACCGGGTTGAATTGATTTTGACTGTTAAATACAATTTAGTTGAATTTAAACTGAACAATTTGGAATGCAAATTAGACTTGGATTGTGGGTTGGAAGTTGGAAGACAAAACTCTGCATATAGCTTTAGGGTATAGTTTCTGACTTTTAATTGAGAACTAACTTCCGTTAACTTTTATTAAATTATATTAAGCATATGCAGCAGGGTTTCGATTAGTCCAACGAAATCATTGCCACTAAAACTGTTAGTGGCCACGGGAGAGCGAAGCGAGCTTTCACTAGTATAAGTTAAACGAATAGTAAAGCAGTTGTACATTTCGACAGTATTAAGAAGTAAAATGCAGCATATTCATCCAAAACGCCTTAGAAACGATATCAGTCTGTCCCATTTTTGTTTCTGTATCCACGAAACCCAGGTTTTAAAGCATCTAAAATTCAAACATAGGGAGTTTCAGTTTTCAGATACGCTTAAAAGGAAATTAGAGATGTATTTTGTATTAGAAAAACTGAAGATAGAATCATGTTTAAAGCAATTGTTCACATCCGCTTGCAAAAGATTTAGGTTGGTGGATATTCATTGCGTTTCTGGAATGTTCGTATTATTGCAATGGAAATATGATTTATCTAAACTAGCAATAAAATATTGTTAGTATAAAATAAGCACTCAAAAAATGCACGTGTAGTTGCTCTATATTTGTGAAAAGGTCCCAGCTTCAAGGAGGAAGGGAATGTAATAAAAATTCGGGGTTAGAGTTGAACAATTATGAAAAGCATATAAAAAATATCAAATAAAACTGCTAAAACGACGTATGTAAGTAGTCAAATAAAGATTAAGAGTAAAGAAATGAAAGAATGTCCTAGAAAATGTGATTGATTTTATGAGCATACGGTTTTCCAAGCCTAACAAAATTATGGAATCAATGGTTATTAAAACCTAACAGCATCAAGCAATAATTTTTACACACTAATTTGATATCACTTTTGAGTAAGCTGCCATCAACTGAATGTTTTAGAACTGCATTCAACTAGCTTATTGATGTTGACAGAAGAAAGGGATATTTAAAAAATGGATTGAAATTGTGATGGGTCGCAGTGATGTCAGTTTGAATGGCCGTGGCCCTACCTAGCCCTATTATGATCTCGGTTTAAATGGCCCCTAGTCCTACCTAGCCCTACTGTGTTTCGTGTTGCATAACCCCTAGCCCTAACTAGCCATATTGCACACATTCATGTCACTCCCGCTATTGATGCCCTATTCACAGAGCTAACAGTACATCACCAGCCCTAGCCCTAGCCCTATCATAGAGCTAACAGTATTTTACTAGCGCTAGCCCTAGCCATATCTGAGAGCCAACAGTACGGCACTAGCGCTAGCCCTAGCCCTATCACAGAGATAAAAGTACGCCACTAGCTCTAGTCCTAGCCCTATCATAGAGATAAAAGTACTCCACTAGCGCTAGCCCTAGCCCTATCACAGAGATAAAAGTACGCCACTAGCGCTAGCCCTAGCCCTATCAGAGAGGAAGCAGATAGCGCTATCGCTACCCCTAGCCCTTTCAAAGAGTTGAAAACGTATGGTAATATTGCCACCAGTAGCACTATAGAAAATAGGGACCACTAGGGGCTAAAAACGATAGGGGTTACTATTTAAATACATTTTGTCAACACATTGCATTTACAAAGGTTTCAGACTTAATAGGACCACGGAAAAAATGCCCCAGAGGGGTAAAACTTCTACTGAAGGGGCGAAATGCTCCGGAAGACAAACAATATGGGCATTTTGCCCCGCGCTTGCGCTTGACCCCCTCGAGTGAGCATTTTACCCCCTTAGGGCATTTTGCCCCTGGGACTTGAAAAAAATTGCCCCAGGGACACAAAAACCCCCTCAAAGGGTAAATCGCCCATACGGGGCAAAATGCCTGCAATAAGGGTTTCCTCCGGGCAATGGGCTATTTGCCCTGTTCGGGCATTCTACATATCTTTTTTAGGCGTTTTACACCGCTATAGGCTGTGTGCGTCGTTGAGGCATTTTATTCTGTGGGGGCTTGCCCCTGGCAGGGCTCTTGAAAGTACACCTGAGGAAAGGAAAGTTGGGAGTCTGTAGATACACCATTGAATTTGGGTTGTAGATTCAACATTTTTGTATTGAATTTACATAAAAGGGTTGCATCTACAACTGTTTTAAGTAGATTCAATGCAAAAATGTTGAATCTGCAACCAAAATTCAATGGTGTATCTACAGGATCCCAACTTTTTTTTCCCAGGCGTACTTTCAAGAGCCCTGGCCCCTGGTACTTTATTATTTTCAAAATGTGTAATTTTTCGAAACCTTTATCGATGTGTCAATTGAATTGAATTAATAAACCATTATTGTTGTAGAAAGTAATGTAGATTACTGTAAATAATTCATTCATTTTTAGTTATTAATTATTTATATTAAGCTTGGAGACTTTATAACTGCTTTGAACTCACGAAAGAGGTTTCCGCTTGTGATTGTTGTGCAGTCTGTAAGCGTAAATTACGACTTACGAGACTTACGACTAAAGTACGAATTGAATCAATTGATAATTGCTTTTAAGGAAATGAGAAAGCACAGGTTGACTACCGCAGCTACGCTATTTCTTCTATTCAGCAAATAACACAGTCCCCTTTCCTTACCAAAACACAAAACAATTTCAATTCATTTTTTTTTCTCGTTTTCTCACTTGGCTTATTTAGTTAGTGTAACTTCCAACTGCAGAAATAACTGAACTCACTGGACTAGGTCATTACGTGATGAGAATTGTTTTCACAATCACTTATTAAGATTATGATAAGGGGTTTATGATGCTTTATAGCGCTATTGTATAGGAATTGGTTGATGATTCGACTTAATGCTTTAAATGCGATGATAAAAAATATAAAATGCGATTAAGTTGCATGAAAACGATATAGAAAAGGATTATTGAATAGTTCCTTTATTTATAATAGTGAACAGAAAAGCATCGATAACAAATTCATTTCAAGAAAATTATGAGAACACTTCGTAAGCAAATTAACACATTTTTGAAATTTTGTCCATTAAAATCGCATCAAATTCTGCAAAAAGCACAAGATTATGATGCGATTTTAACTATTAAACATGGACCCACTTTTCGGCACTTTTGATGCAGTTATGATGAGATTTACATGCGTGGTCATTTGGTAGAGTGTACATGCTGGTATCATTGATAGGTGTGTAATGTTTAATAGTATATAATAGCAGTTAAAGTTAAAACCACAATCCTGCCTCTCATGCCTGTACATGTACACTAGACAAAAACTCATTTAAAACGGATGCATTTCACATTTGGAACCCATTAAAACCTTATTTGGAAGGAATTGAAGACACTTTGATGCGTATCGCGGTTATTGCAAGTTGCAACCGATACTTGCTTGCCTAAAATCGATCGCAAGTACAGGGATATACCCTATTTTTTATATCTCTGCTTTATTTTGATTATATTTATTTATTTTGTGTATACTAGTGTATTATTTGTGTAAGTAAGTATATTTATTGCACTTTGTTTGTAACGTAATCTTTATATTTTTTATTTTATAATATTAATATTTTTAATATAACTATATTTAAACAAACTAGGAGGTAGTTAGTAGTTAGTAAAAACAAACATATTTGAGTTAGCCTTGGCGATACGACGTAAAGTTGTTCAATGGGATGCATGGAAGTGTGTGACGTGCGGGAATGGGAGCCAATAAGGGAAGTGAGGGAGTCTTGTAAAGAATATTTTAACCGCTTTTTTGGCGTTCGTCAGTCAGCACAGTCAACAGAATTTCCTTCGAAACACCACAGAAGAACACTCAACGGTCAAATTCAATAAATTCACAGTTTCAGCATCAGCTCCGACTTATACAACTTAAGTATGATTCCGTTATTTCCGTTTAATAAAAGCTATAAAGTACGAAAAAGTAGATCCCTTGTTTGGCTTTTTTGATACAATTAATCTTGCAATTTCCTTTTATTTATTTTAAGTTGATTTGACATTGTTTCTTTTCACGTGGATTGACGAATAAGTTCCGGTAAAATTATTTTGTTCTTATACTTACTTACGCACATTCAACATTTGTCTTGATTGTTGGGTCGGTTAACCCCGTAACCCGAAATCCGCCCTGAGTCCTGTCTGGCTCCTGATTTACATTTTGACATTTCTAAGGTGAGTGTCAAATTATTTAATCGCATTTATTTCTTGTTGAATTAAGAATGTGTTACAATTACAATCCTTTAGCGTTTACGCTTTACAAATCAAGGAATTATTAACTATTGGCAATCAACGTCTCTGTCTATATGTACGTCGTACGTTGTACGTCGTTTGAACCAGGATCATGGTAATTGGTAATAGGAAATCTTGACTGTGATTTTGATAATCATAAATTCGATCGCAGGACGGCATATTAAGCTTTTTCCTTCAGTTTAAAGCTTTATTTTTGTAATAAATAGGCGTTTTTGGTACCTTCAGACTTCCAACTTTTGCATTTGACATTTTAGTAGGTAAGTTGAAAGTCAAAAGTTACGTGAGTTCGGCTGAGGTTATGGGACGTTTGGTAGTTTACCTACACAGTTAACGATAACTAATTATTAAAATGCCATCTGATTATTTTCGGGTTTTACTTTCAACTCTGGGTGGACAGGCAGGCTATTTCCAGACAAAACAGATGGAGATGAGTCTTTCTGTCCCAACAATATTTAGTTGTTAGTAGGTCTCCATTCACGGTTTTTCGAGTCTGAAACAAAAAAGGAACTTAGTCACAATAACCCTGATCTACCAAACGTGTAAGCATATTACGTGTGTGATAGTATGTGTATTAACGGTAACAATAATCTAATTCCCCAAATATTATCTCTGCAGGCCTACAGTTGACAGTTCGCTTTAGCCGATATCTCATTTTCTGTGGACCAGAATACTTCTCGTTGTTATTGTTGATTACGGAAAATAATTCCAATGGCCCCACCTGCAGCAGATACAAAAGTGAATGTGTCAGTACGAGTACGACCCCTTATACAGCGAGAGATTGATTCTGCCGGTATGTATGACATATGATATGCATTTTTGCTTTTTTTCGTGATACGTTGTTATTAGTATGTAGTAATATTAATTCATTTTAACGTACTGTGATCCGAATTTTTTCGTCCAAAATATTTCTGTTCAATTCTGTATTAATTTTTATTTCTTTTCACTTGATATTAGAATCAATCAACTGGCACAACAATGACACTTTTATTCAACAATGTATTCCGGGGACTGACACTTGGATCCACACGCAGGCCGGATATGCGTTTGATTTCATCTTTGGACAAGGGACTAATACTGCCAAAGTTTACGAAAAAGTTGTGGCTCCGATTGTCCAGAACTCTTTTCAGGGATTTAATGGAACAGTGCTGTGTTATGGGCAGACTTCTTCCGGTAATCTACATTCTGATTTTTTGATGATCTGAAATTGTATTTTCGAACTGTGAATTATGTTAATAAGTGTTTTTAGAATAAAATCACTTGATAGATTGTGTAGAAAATAAGGCATTTGAGAAAAATGATCAGTAGCTTTAGCGTTAGAATTCACACAGGGAATCGCCGATACTCATAACACGATCTGTCAACTAGAATGTGCGTTCCATAAAGCTTCGATTAATTCTCTGGGGAATTATTAATTTAGACAGCCCTACGATTAGAGAATTATTATAACGTATACGATCTTATTATCAGAATTAGATCTATAGGTATATATTTTGGCACCTGCCTGTATCTATGTATTAGGTTCCGTAGTGACATACCTTGTCTCACTGGATTTGACTGGATCGATAGGTGCGTGTCATATTACCAAACGCCATGCGAAGTATCCAAATTAGTTTGAATGTATTTTATTTCGTGGAATTTAATTATATTTAAATACTGAATGAACGCCCTAAAATGAATTTAACTGCGTCGTTAGAATCAGAATCGAAATGACACTGTGGCTCTAAAAAACGGTATTATTAATATAGTTTATTTATAGCTAGGTTTTTAGTTCGGATCGTGCATACATATTCAGATTCTCATCCGTATTTATAACTCGCAGTGTGGACTTCAAAATGCGTATTCTGCGCGTCATGAAATTCTCTAGATAATTCCCTGCGAAACTATTCGAGGTGGTAAAATGGGGAATTAAACTAAGACTCCGCTTCAACTGGGGAATTATTCCAGGGTCGGAATTAATCGAAGTTTTACATATTTATTTACTTTTAGTGGTGTGATTAAAAAGTGTGACTCAACCAGGCATTTTTCAAGCAAGTGGCTAGTCACGTGCATTTTGCATGTTCGTTGATGGTATTGCAGTGTTTAACTTTTCTATTACATTTTAGGAAAGACACACACTCTTTACGGGTGTGAACAAGATGAAGGAATCATTTCTCTAACTGCTCAAGATTTATTCAATAGGATTAACGATGATAAAACTCGTACGTACTACATTAGGTAAATCAACATGCTCTTTGAATTTTTGAATTTACAATAGGGTACATAAGTTTGTCTCTAGTCTCTCTCCAATTTTCATACTCTGATTCGTGTGAATTATTCAATCGAACTAACCAATTTATTTTCCTTTGTTCACAGAATCGGTCTACTTGAGGTGTACAACGAGAAAGTCACCGATCTGCTAAATAAAGGAAGTAACATCGAAATCAAAGAAATTAATGGCGTGGTCGTACCAAAAGATTTGAAAGAAATCGAGATCGTTTCCGCAGACGATATGCTTAGAGCTGCCAAACGTGTTCAAACGCAGAGAAAAATTGGAGAAACGAGGATGAATAAAGAAAGTTCTCGCTCCCATACCATATTAAGAATCATCATAGATTCCGTTCCTAACGAATCCGATGAAGGTGAAGTACAAGTGACGACTGCTCTCCTAAACTTCGTTGACCTCGCCGGATCGGAAAAGGCAAGCCAAACGGGTGCAGTGGGCGAACGATTTAAGGAATCCACCTTTATAAATAAATCGCTGTCTACACTATCACAAGTCATGCTTCAGCTTAGTGGAACCATGAATGTCGGTAATAGTAGTATTTCCGTACCGAATAGTAGTCTTGGTCCGAATAGTAGTTTAAGTAACACTGGATCTCAAAGTTCAAAGCAACCTTCGAAGTATGTAAACTTTCGTGATTCAAAATTAACTCGTATTCTCCAAAGCTCTCTTAATGGAAACGCTTTTATTTCATTGATTTGCAACGTCACCCCAGTAGCCATCGACGAGACACATTCTACACTCCGGTTCGCAAGAACAGCCAAGAAAATAAAAATTGAGCCTACCAAGAATCATGGACCTGCAAATGCAACTCAGTTTCGTAATAAAATAGTGGAATTAGAAGGTCTACTGAATGGAAAAAACTCTGAAGTTGAGCGGCTAAGAAAGCAGCTAAGTGCCATGCAGAAGTTTCATCCACAGTCACATCAGCTATCCACCGGAGGTATACATCATGATCGGCGGAAGACAATGTGCCCAAGTATGCTCGTTGGATTGAGAAATTATGAAGCCAGCGGTGGAGAGAGGCCCATGACAGCTGAAGATGTGGATTTTGATTTTAAGATTCCCTTAACTGCTACATTTAGACGAACATCCGTCGCTAGCACCTTCGCTAGTTCATCCATGTCTGCATCTGAAAGCTTACTGTTTGAAAAAGGGTCTCATGACGAATCGGGTGTCAGCTTTCCCAAGTTCCCTAGAATTGAAGAGAATCAAGTGTTCAGGCCAGTGATGATTGATGCTCAAGCTCAAACAGACCAAGCTAGAGGCGGTTCGCTATCACCTTCCCAACATCAACCAAAACAACAAGAGACCTGTGACAGTAGCAATACTAGTCGAATATCTAAGCGAAAGATAGAAGTTCACAAATTTTTAATTACTGATGAATTCCAACAGAAAACGAAAGAATGGCAGGAGCAGAAATCCTTCCTTGAACATGAAACCGAATTCGAAATGGAAGAAGCTGAAATTTTGCGAGCCCAAGTAAATCAACTCAAGGAATCCCTTGAAGAATCTCGAGCCAAATTAGTGGAGTTTTCTACCGACTTTGAAAAATTGGAGGAACATAACAGGGAGCTGCTAAAGGAAAATCTGGGTCTAAAGGAAGAAACAAAGGCCACCCAAGATAAGTTGACACTATCAGCTAATCAAGAACTTGCGTTGGAGACATCACTCAGCGAAGTCAACAGTCAATCTCGCGAGCTTCAACAAAAATATGATAGCCTCCTCTCAAAATTTGAGTATTTAAAGTCCATTTCAAAGACTCAAGAAGAGGACAATACAATTCTTAAACTTAAGGTCACCGCCTCCCAAGAGATCACAAGCAAGTATGATTGTTTACTCTCCGAACATGAAACTATGGTACAAAGACTAGGAGATCTGGAAACTGAAAATTCACTACAAAAGCAAGAACTCCAAGAAACTCAAAGTCTTCGTTTGCAAATCGACACTCTTAACCAATCAGGCGAAGAACTTCAATCACGACTCGACAGAACATTAGCTGAACTGGCAGAAATGAAGGAACTGAATACGCAACTCCAAGACAATAATGATTTAGGCTCGCTAAGTGACCTTCAAGAAAAGCTGGAGAAAATAGATGCAGAAAAGAATGCGTGCGAAAAAATGCTGGAGAAAGTTCGTTCAGATTTCAAGATCCAAGAAATTGACCTCGAAAACATGACAAAACAAAATGAACTAAAAACGGAAGAATGTGATCGACTTCAATTCCAGTTATCGTCTCTTCAGACCCAGATTGACGCCCTTACAGAGGAATCTTCGCGAGCAGAAGACAAGCTTTCCGATTTCGACAAACTTTGCGAGGAGCGTGAAAGTTTGAAATCGCAACTGGAACGGGCCATACAAGAGAATGTAGTTATCCTTAAAAAGAACACCGACTTCGAAGAAAGAGAAAGCTATTTTGTAAAGATAGAGGATAAACTGCAAGTTCTCCAGTCGGCCATGAACTCTGTAACAGAAGAGAATCGAACTTTGAAGGAAGAAGGTAAAAGTGCACAGGACCAGTTGGGATTAGCAACTACCCAAAAAGCTTCTCTTGAGACATCATTAAACGACGTAACTGCTCAGTTAGTAGAGTTACAGGAAAGATTTGACAGCTTGGTCTTAAAAATTGGCGATATGGAGTCCGTTGCTAAGATTCGAGACGAAGAGAATATAGCTCTTAAAGAAAAGATTGGCACCAGCGAAGAGAACACAAGTAGGTATCACAAACTGGTCTCAGAATGTGACGTTTTAAATGCCCGAATTTTAGCCTTAGAAAATGAAAGTGCAACGCAGAAGCAAGAACTTCAAGAAACTCAAAGTCTTCATCTGCAAATCGATGCTCTCAAGCACTCAAGCGAAGAACTTCAGTCTACACTCGGTAAAATGTCTACCGAATTGGTAGAAGTTAAGGAACTTAATACGCAACTCCAAGACAAAAATCATTCAAGCGATTTAGCCGCGCTGGGTGACCTTCAAGAAAAGCTGGAGAAAATAGAAGCAGAAAAGAAGACATGCTTGGACATACTGGAGAAAGTTCGTTCAGATTTCAAGATCCAAGAAATTGACCTCGAAAACATGACAAAACAAAATGAACTAAAAACGGAAGAATGTGATCGACTTCAATTCCAGCTATCATCTCTTCAGTCCCAGATTGACGCCCTTACTGAGGAATCTTCTCGAGCAGAAGACAAGCTTTCCGATTTCGACAAACTGTGTGAGGAACGTGAAAGTTTGAAATCGCAACTGGAACAGGCCATCCAAGAGAATGTTGGTGTCCTTCAAAAGGTCAGAGAGATGGAAGAACGAGAAGGTAGTTACGCGAAGCTAGAGGATGAATTCCAAATTCTACAGTCAGCCATGAATTTCGTTGCCGAAGAAAACCGAACTTTGAAGGAAGAAACAAAGACTGCAGAATATCTATTGACGTCAGCAACTACGCAAAGGGCTTCTCTTGAGACATCCCTAAACGACGTAACTGTTCAGTTACGTGATCTGCAGGAAAGGTATGATGATTTACTCATAAATACTGGCACTTCTAACTTTCAAGACGATGAGAATGGAGCTCCCAAGGAAAAGGTCGACGCCAACGAAAAGCCGTCAAGCAAAAACTATAGTACGGTTTCCGAATGTGATGTCTTCAATGCCCCAACTCCAGCCTCAGAAAATCAAAGTGTACCGCAGAAGCAAGAACAGGAAGAATTGCTAAGTCTGCTATTACAGATCGATACTCTGAAGAAATCGCGTGAAGAACTTCAAACGAATCTGGACGTATTATCTACCAAATTGGCAGACATGACAGAACTAAATAAGAAACTCCATGACAAAATCCACTCAGGCGATGAAGCCGCGCTCAGTGCCGTTCAAGAACAGCTAGAGATAATTTGCGCGGGAAAAAAAGCGTGCGAAGAAAAGCTCGAGAAAGCTCGTTCAGAGATCAAGATTCAAGTAAGTGACCTAGAAATACTGACTACGGAAAAAGAACTCAAAACTGACGAATGTGAAAGTTTGAAATTACAACTGGAACGGGCCGTCCAAGAGAATGTAGTTATCCTTAAAAAGATCAGCGACTTCGAAGAAAGAGAAATCTATTTTGTAAAGATGGAGGACGAACTGCAAGTTCTTCAGTCGGCCATGAATTCTTTCACCGAAGAGAATCAAACTTTGAAGGAAGAAGCGAAGACGGCACAAGACCAGTTGGGTTTAGCAACTACGCAAAAGGCTTCTCTTGAGACATCATTAAACGACGTAACTGCTCAATTGGGTGAGCTACAAGAAAGGTATAATTGCGTGCTCTTAAAATTTGATGAAATGGAGTCCACTTCTAAGATCCTAGGCGAAGAGAATACATCTCTGAAGGAAAAGGTCGGCGCCAGTGAAGAGCTTGCAAGTAAGTATTACAGCGTAATCTCTGAATGTGAAGTTTTAAATACCCGAATTGCAGCCTTAGAAATCGAAAGCTCATTGCAAAATCAAGAGCAGGAGGAAACGCAATGTCTTCGTTTACAAATGGATACTCTCAGACAATCGTGTGAAGAACTGCAATCTAACGTGGACGTATTGTCTACCAAGTTGGCAGAAATGACAGAACTGAATAAGCAACTGCAAGACAAGAATTATTCCAGTGATTTAGCCGCGCAAAATGTATTTCAAGAAAAGATGGAGACGATTGACTCAGAAAAGAAGGCATGCGAGGAAATGCTAGAGAAAGCTCGTTCAGATTTCAAGATCCAAGAAAGTGACCTGGAAAACATGACAAAAGAAAATAAACTAAAAACGGAAGAATGTGATCGACTTCAATTCCAGTTATCGTCTCTTCAGACCCAGATTGACGCCCTTACTGAGGAATCTTCTCGAGCAGAAGACAAGCTTTCCGATTTCGACAAACTTTGCGAGGAGCGTGAAAGTTTGAAATCACAACTGGAACGGGCCATCCAAGAGAATGTTGGTGTCCTTCAAAAGATAAGGAACATGGAAGAACGAGAAGGTAGTCACGCGAAGCTAGAGAATGAATTCCAAGTTCTTCAGTCAGCCATGAAACTTGTCACCGATGAAAATAATAGCTTGAAAGACGAAGCGAAGACTGCAGAAGACCAGTTGAGATTAATTACTAATGAGAGACTGACTTTTGAGAGTTCACACAATGATATAATTGTTCAGTTGGGTGGGCTACAGGAAAGACATGATGCCTTGCTCTTAAAAATTGGCGATATGGAGTCCACATCTAAGATTCAAGGGGATGAAAATTTAGTTCTTAAGCAAAAGGTTGACATCAACGAAGAACTTGTAACCAAGTATTACAGCTTGGTGTCCGAATGTGAAGTTTTGCACGCACGAATCGCAGATTTAGAAAGCGAAAGTTCAACACGAAAGCAAGAACAGGAGGAAACACAAAGCCTTCGATTGCAAATCGATTCGCTCAAGCAGTCGATTGCAGAATACTGCGCTAAATTAGAAAAATCATCTGCGGACATCGAAGACGCAAAAGAACGTAACAAAAAACTTCAAGATGAAAATCACTCAAGGAATTCTGCAGCGCTAAATGAGCTTCAACAACAACTGGAGAAAGCCAATTCTGAAAATAAAACTTATAAGGGAATTCTTGAGAAAGCCCGCTCACTGTGCAAGATTCAAGAAAAAGATCTTGAAACGTTAACAAAAGAAAAAGAGGTTAAAACTGAAGAATGTCTTCAACTCAGTTACCAGCTAACATCACTTCAACACCGGATTGACGCCCTTACTGAAGAATCCAATCGAACGGAAGACGTTCTCTCAAATTTTGAGAGATTGTCAGAAGAGCGTGAACGTTTTAAGTCGCAACTGGAGCAGGTCACCGAAGAGAATTTGGCCGTTCTTAAAAAACTCCGGGATTTCGAAGAAATGGGGAATAATTATAATAAATTAGAGCTGGAGCTCAAAGATTTGCAATTAACTCTGAATACAATAACTGAAGATAATCGACGGTTGCAAAAAGAAGTAATAGCATCAGAAGATCAGTTGAAATTAGTAAGTGCAAAGGGTGAGGCATCCCTTGGTGATTTAATTGTTCAATCACGTATGATGCAGGAGAACTATGACTGCCTCCTCTTAAAATTGGAAGATTTGAAATCCGTATCCAAAGTCCAAGAAGATGAAAATTTGATTCTTAAAGAAAAGGCGGGTAGCACCGAGGAGCTTGTTAAAAAATATCATTGTATAGTCTCAGAGTGTGAAACTTTAAACAACAGACTCGGTGAATTAGAAAACAAAAATGCAGCACAGTATCAAGAAATTCAAAGTCTTACTCAAAAGCTTTTAAATGCTGAAGGGAATTTCACTGTAAAATTAGGGATTACTCAGGAGTTGCAAGAAAGTTATGAAATCTTGTTGGGAAAATTCAAGCTTCTGGAAACTAAATTGGCTGAAACCCAAGCTGAAAATACACGAATCAAAAGTATTCTTAGTGGACGTGAAACTGAGGTGATTCAGCTCCAGGAACGGAGCCAAAATTTCGAGAATGTAAAGCAACTACTGAAAGCTACCGAAATCGAAAAGAAAGGATTAGAAGACACTATTCTATCAATTCAAAAGCAAGCAGTGCAAACGGAAGAAACCATGAACATGCTTAAAGAAGAGTTGAAGAAACTCCAGGTTGAAATTGAACGGGAAAAACTATCCTACAAAAATTCAGTGCAGGACTTACTAGAACAAAAAAAAATCACGGAGCAACAGGACACTCAATTGAAATCATTAAAGAAAGACTTACAAAGGAAAGTACAACAGTTAGAAGAAATTAATAAGGAGTACATAAAGGCCCAAGCTGTTTGTCAACTCCACTCGTCCTGTGGCAGTGTTATTGACGGCCTAAATAAGCAGTTAATGAATGCAGAGGCTGAAAAAGAGAATATTCGAGGCAATTTGAATAAGCAACAGCTCATGCAGCCACCGGCCCCTGTGAAGCCAAGCCTCCGATCTGCTGCTGTTCAAACCTGCCCGAAAATCGACATCCAGGAGCATTTGAGACAGTACAAGATTTTAGCTCATAAGAATGACAAGTTGCTTAGCAATGAAAAGATAAGCCGTGAGAGAGAAGTATCTGTACTTAAATACGCCGTCGATGAGCTTGAGAAAAAATTGGAGAATGCGAACAGTGAGAACGAAAATTTGAAAAGTAGCCTCACATTCTTTGCAGAAGAACAAGAAAACTACAAGTCAATGATAAAGAAACCGGTACCAACTTCTAATGGGGAAACACAGTGTGATATTATTATGGATCTCCTAGAGCGTGCCAAGAGGGGGGAGAAGGGACTGAAGTTTCCGAAGGGATTTCCTAACTATGAAGAAGAGATGAGAGAGAAGCGGAGTCTAAAGGAGAGAGTTGCTGTGTTGGAGGGATGGGAGTCGCGATGCAAATGCAAGGATACGATGAGTGGAAATTCGAGCTGGGGTTCTGCTGGAATGGTAGCTAAGGCCAGACAGAAACCGTTAATCGCTACACCTACTTCAGCGATAGCTGGGGCTGCAAGTGGTCCAACTAATGGAAAACCCATTGAGATAAAAAATGGAATGCCTGCACCTTCTGCGGGGATGACAGCAGGTGTTTCGAAATTACAAGCACATGCTTCACAAGCACCCTTCCCAGCTCAGCAAAATGAACAGCATCTACAAAAACAGCAGTTAGTCAATCGCGTGCAGCCACACCAGCAGTTGTCATCAGCAAGTGAAAGACAGCCAAATCTTCAATTGCAGGAGTCAACCCGTCGTCAGCAACTGTTTTCAACCCTTCAGTCAACACTGTCTTCCGGTGCCCAGCATCAGCAGCCAGTGTCCGTAGTTACTGAACGGGAGCAGCAACAACTACCAATGTCTCTCCGTTCACAGTCATCAGGAGCCAACAGCCAGTGCCAGCAACCCCCATCATTGGGAACTCAGCGCGAGCAACCACCGCCCCCAACGGCTCAGCTTCAGTCTCGGCCATCATTAGCTCATCTTCAGCAATTACGTGTTCCCCCTACTGATCGATTTCAACCCCGTTACGTACCCCAGTTAGTAGCTCAATTTCAGCAAGCGTCTTCCCCCCAACGTCAGCAAGAGCGTCCTCTGCAGTTGCAGCAAGTGCGAGCCCCTCAGATTCAACAAGTGCGTCCCCCTGTATTTCAGCAAGTACCTCTTTCTCGTTCAATATTTGATGCTGTGCCAGAACTAAGCGAAGAAGAGAGAGCCAATGAATTTATGCGGTTGATAGATCAAATGCCTGAAAGTCCAGGAAAGTAAAACGTGTTTGTGTATTTATGCTTAAAATTTGAATTGTACTTATTTCTCGACATTTTTGACATTTTCGTTATATATGTATTACATTTAGACAATTTAAAAATGATTTTCATTTTCTAACGCCATATGTGCAGATGTGAATTTTGTATACACTATGACATACGAGTACTTGTACTTACATACAGATGATTAACAAAATAAAGTTTTCTATAATTTAAAATAATTTCGAGAAGAACCATTTCAGTTCAGCGTTTATGCCTGAATTTAGATTAATTTTACTATTTCTCACAGCCAAGCTCATATTCATAAAAATAAATAACTAACGAACTTTCTCAACTACCCACTAGAAGGTATCTACGTGCATACATTCTATATTTTGCAGTGGTGATCTGGAGTTGAAAACGATGGTGGTCTTTATGCGTTTTGAGAATATTTAATCAACATTTTAGGAAAACTAATCATTAATCACAATTAATTGAAGTTAAACCGTACAATTACGGCTGTCATCATTATGTTGTCAAATTGTATTTTTTCCAGTGAACTTCATAATCTTTGAATCAATCTCAGGCTAATCATGCAACTCATATTACATTGAGGAAGAGAGTGATAATTAGGTTATTAGGCACTGTAGCTTTGAAGACAGTTAAGACACTCACATCTAGACAGGTTCTTTACGTGGATTATTTCAAGCCAAAACGCATGATTTTAAGTTTTGTGACTGCAACTGCATATAAATTAAATTGAAATGAAAACTACCGAAAAAAGGGTATGAGCCTAAATGTGCCACGTATTTGAACACATTAGAGGCACAGAATTGCTCTAAATAGTTTCCGTCTGAACCATATTATTAATATTACAACATTATCTGCGTATATTACTGACATTTGGTTGATTCTTCGACCGACCAAAATGGTGGCTAAGTTTTCTGCAATGCACATCGCTATTTTTGCATTACTTACTCAGACTACTGGAAAAAAGAATCGTACTAATAGTAAACATTTTGAGCAGTATATTATTTATTAGGTATGTTATGTTCTTCTGTACACCTGCGTGATTGCAGGAGCTATTTTCTGATTGATTATATCGTTGCTGTAAATGCAAAGTTTTTTTCGATTCAACATTATGTATGGAGATCGGCCACTGTGCATTTAGTGTGAACTGGAGATCGGTCACTTTGCTTTTAAGGAAAGGAGACCGGCCACGTTGCATTTACAGTAACGATATGACTTAGGTTTCTGTTATCACGCTTTCTGTATTCTGTATATAATATAATCGCGTGTACCTCGAACATACGTTTTATTATCTTTCACAGGCTTCTATCATTCATTTAATTTGATGAAGGTTATTAATTAAGTTTAACACTTACTTACAGCCTATACTTTCGTAACGAAAAATGATAATTGGATTAAACTGCATAAATAATTACTATTACCTATCTACGTACTTACGTAACAATTTTATTGTTGCATATTCAAGAAAAATATGCTGCAGCTGCATAATTAATATAATAATATATTTAAATCACACGAATAGTTTTAGACTTGTATGAACGCTTTGAAGCGTAATAATTAATAATTAATTTATGTGATAAGTGATTGATCACACTGTTCAAAATTTCTACCCAAGTTGTAAGTAAGTGGTCAGTTTTATACTATTAATTTATTTATTAAAACTTTTGTACTTGCATGTAATATAATATAATTACATTAACAGAGGATATTATTTCAAAACATTATGTTTAGGGGAAGCAAAACGTCGGTCATCCGTTATGAGGTCATCTTAAGAGACCCAAAAGAAGCAAAATGAGTCACTTGGAATAATAAGTACCTCATAACCTAATCTTCTGACTTATTCAGAAGACAAGAAATTAATTGATGGAACGGTCCCTCTAGCTAAAATGGGCATACTTTACTTATACTTTATAGATATAATAGTATCTACACACTATACTATGATGGGGAATAGTTCTGTGAAAATGTAAACGCCACAATTACAATATTAGAGCAGCCTTTACGATTTACAGTTGACAGTCTATAACAGAATATCGCCAAAATAGGGATTTAGTTTACACGGTTTCTTGGGGGAAATCCTGTTCGTATTCCCGATTTAACATTCACAGGTGAACATGGCAAATCCCATCTTTACAAGCCTTCCAGAATACTGAATCCCGAATAAGGGTACGGGCGATGAACTCTGAACTGTCTCGAACTTCCAGTTCCACGAAGAGGACTGAAGAGTCAGTTGCAGATACTAATGAGTTCTGAACCAAGTGGGTCATTTCATGGGTGATGGGTAGCTCTAGTCTGTAAACCCTACTACCCTACTGCATAGTCGCTAGGGAGCGTGGGAGAATTCCCACGGTATCCAACAACGCTAGGCCTACACTCAACACTATGCTACTAGTAGTCAGTGTGGGAAAGTTCCCACGGTATCTCACAACACTATGCCAGCCAGCACTCGACGTCTTTTCATTTCTCTGACTTTCCGCCAGCAGATTGCGCAAACGACATTTTGTCGTCTCGCCGGTCTGCCGGTCTTTGAATTTACCGGCTCGATTCCCCCCCTGACACTATCTTAGGGACAAATCGTTACTGTAGATGCAAAACGACCGTTCTCCAAATTTCCTTAAAAGCAAAGTGGCCGATCTCCAGTTCACACTAAA
>JAQFZC010002178.1:0-24435 GCA_034695205.1 Dicyrtoma fusca | reverse complement strand
TAAACTTAGTTCCCCAAACGTCTGCTATGCCCATGCGCATTTACGTTACAGAGTGTGAATGGCAGAGAAAGCATGCCTTCCAAATACAACAATGGCTATCTTTAAAATCTAAATGTAAACAAATAAAAATTGCGAAAGTTATGGCTACATTATAGTTACACTTTCACATTATAATTTTGTTACTGCATTAAAATTATAACATGGTGGAGAATAGATGAGCATGAATGTGAACTCGAAATCCATTAAAAATATCGTTCCTTAGACAACATAGTTCATAGTTTGTTATCAACAAAAAAATAAAAAGCAACGAGTAGCTACTATGGAACCACGCAGCATGTTTCCACTACTACTTGGGGTTTGCTATTTAACCTGTCAAGGTAATGTACTTTTTTTCAAAATATTTTGCCTGTTTCAATTGAAGTTGATTAAATTCGGCATCTAATTGTTTTTTGTCACAATAAGAGTCAATTATAGTTTTTAGGCTTAAAGAAAAATGGTTTTAAAAACAAAACTAACGACGAAAGTTGTGCAGTCACAAAGGTTGCCGAAGTCCAAAGTTTAATGTTTTCAAAATCCCTTAAAAAGTATACGTTATTAAATCGCTTTGCCTAAGGCAATGCATCCACCGTCCATTTTTGAGGTATCCAAATATGTATTTAAAAATTATGCTTTGGAATACTAATGTGCTTGTATAGTTGGTGTCACCAAATCTGCTTCACTAGAAGATTCTCTTTTTTTTAAAAAAAAAGGGTGAGCCTTCAGCAGCTAAGATATCGCGTGCCATTTCACTGATATAAAAATTCATTTACTCGAAATTCAACTTCAATTTTAATTTATGAACTACCAGGTTAGTTTTAGGTGGTAGCATTATATTTATAATGGCGAGTAATATGCGAAAGCATGCTTGTATGACAGTATCCTGAATGGATTTCAGTTGTGCGATTGACAAGTACAACGAAATGGCACAAAATTGATTCATCCAATCCGTGGCTTAAAAGCGTACAAATTAAAAAACAATGGAGCTCCGTTTGACCGTTCTGTTGAAATACTCCCAACCAACCCGGAACCGTTTGTGGCGGTTTGGTTGGAACTACTAACCGAATGGACAATGGACTGTGGGGGCATGCAAGTATTACGTAACGCAAAATTTCTGAATTTTCGACCACCACCGACCGCGTGTAACGCAATAGCGCCCCCTGTACAATGTTATAGGTATAGGGCTGTAACGCACAATGAAAGGACTGCCCACACCTGTGACGTTACGTTTACTTGCATGACGGTTCGGTTGGAAGGCAGTCGAACAAACCATAACTTCGGTTGACCGTATACCGAGCAGTAACTGTGGTTAACAGTAACTATACGTAACAGAAGAAACCTCACCAACTATTGCACATCATTGAATAAGCCCTAACTGTGCAGAATATGGGGTAGATATTGATATTTAGTAAGATGTTACTTGAACTAACACTAAGATGCAATTGTAGTTCAAGCGGGCTAAAAAACGGCCATTTACGGTAAGACATTAATATCCCTGATTTTTATTAGCAATTGAATTTAAACTTGTTTTTGACAGTCGCGGCCAAAGCAAGGATCAGAGATAGCATAGCAAAAGCAATTTGCTTACAAGTCGCAGCATATGCTCAGACTGGTGCCGTACAGTTGGAGTTAAAGAAGCCGCCCATAAAAGTCGATAGGAGTTCAAGAATTTGTATTTTGTGGGACTCGTGTTCCAGCAGTGTAGGCCAAAAAAGTACAAATCCATGTCCGAAGTTTTCCAAGAACGTGTGTCACGCTGTCAACAATCGGCACGGTGAAAAAGCACTGCGAATTATTAACGGAGAGACTGCCAAGCCGCATGAGTTCCCGTACCATCTGGCCATCGGACTCAAGTTCATTGACAACACTACTCAGCAGCAAAGTTTATATCTTTTCAAAACGTTTTCGTGTCTATTATCTAAGATGTGTGTTGCTTTGTGTTTAAATTGCTTACCTTGAGACTGTACATAAATAACGACGCAGACGGGGGAAGGGGTTCAAACGAATTCAAATCTGTTGTAATCCATAAATGACACTCAATTGTTTATGCATTGTCTCGACAACTTTCTTACAGGATATAATTATCACTGTGGAGCCACACCTTTAAATGAATACTACGTCCTCACGGCCGCTCACTGTATTCAAAATTTTTCTTTGGAAGACTTCGTTGTGATGGGGGCACGACACGACATAAAGCGAGATTTCTTGGGTGTAGAGTCTCACAACGAAAACACAGAGCCAAATGCCCAATACCGAGATGCAGAAAGAATAATAATACATGAAAAGTACCCCTTGAACATGGATGCAGTTCAACCAAACGACATCGGACTAATCAAGCTTAAATCACCATTGGAATTCAACGAATACGTCCAGCCTATTACTTTACCATACCCAAAATATTTAGCAACAGGTAGCTCCAACTAGATTTCCTTTTTTATTATGTCCGACACGTTTACAACTCGTACTATTCTCAATACATTAACTTACATATCGTTACTGTAGATGCAAAGTGGCCGATCTCCATTTTTTCGATTCAACACTATATATGGAGATCGGCCACTTTGCATTTAGTGTGAACTGGAGATCGGCCACTTTGCTTTTAAGGAAATTTGGAGACCGGCCATTTTGCATCAATCTACAGTAACGATATGCGTCCATCTAAATTCCTAGGCATGAAAATTCAACACTTTACCCGGTTACAGTTTTAGTATGGATTGTTTCGTATACGCTATTAAGGCTTCAATAGGTACGGGAACTTGGAAATCCTGACAGGTACAGAGGTACTAGAAATGGCACTGTAGGGAAAATCAATTTTCCCTAGAATCCCGAGGTAAAATTTGAGCATTTATTGTACTCCCGTCCGCTTGCTCTGATCATTGCTGTTCCATGAAAATGGCATGTTGGCTTTTTGTTACTTGTGCTTTAGCATTTTCTTCATAATGTCGTTAGAAATAACGTTCTTGAATTTCCGTCCATGCATAAACAGGTATCAGCACTTATGTAATAAGTCATACATCGACTGCATCGTCATCAGAAAACGTTCAAGAGATAACATTGAATTTATTTATGCGCTGTGAATTATGTCATTGCTTTTGACTGTCTCTTGCAAATAATATTTTACTATCTTTATTTTGATTGACTTGTGTACTGCCTCAACGGCACTAAAGGGTTGGTGGTGTTATTAGTTGCGGTAGCAAATATTCTCGCTACGTACTTTCTCATGCTAACTGTTGCTATTGCTTGGTAGTAATTTAAGTACTGGACTGGTGTTCTTTAAACTAGGTATGCTAATACGGTGATAACGTTACAACCAAAACGGTAGAATCAAATACTGTCACCGTGTGGTAGTAATTCAAGTTCTATTTTGGTTAGAGTGAAGCGTGTGAATATTTTGTGCAGCATTTTTGCGATATATCTTAATAACAATTAATTGGGTGCCACAAGTTACACATTAATTATCAAAGATAATGGCTTCTGGAAGTACTTACGTATAGGATTCTATTAACAGTTTAATAGCGTTTAAAATGAATTGATTTTATTATTTGATGCAGGGGAAGTTCTTCTCGCAGGATGGGGATATGATGCTGAATATACCCTCCCACGCTTCTTAAACAAAGTTGTGCTTACAGCTATCTCGGATAAAGAATGTAGAAATATTTTTGCTACGAGTAGTGCACCATATTATCAGACTTTTGCCAATAAAATCGTGGATAGTATTATGTGCATAGCTATAGTAGATGGAAGATCGTCCTGTGGAGGTGACTCAGGGAGTTCGATGGTGATTAAAAATGGAACTGCTAACGTTGTAGTAGGACTGGTATCCTGGGGGTTTGGCTGTGGAACAGAAGGAATGCCGTCCGGAGCCACAGAAGTTGCTTATTTTGTTGACTGGATCCGTGCTCATATGCGAGACCCAAGCACTAAGTGTCGACGGATGAAGGGGTGAACTTCATTGTTTGACCTGCCAACCTGTGCTACATTAATTTATTGTTAGTAGTTTCGAGAGCAGCAAAGGGTCCACAATTCCCTTATTATTCTTTAATGTTTGTCTAGATATCAAATTCTAACCTTTTCTGTAACAGGGATATACGGGGCGCCGGGCGGTGTTATTTTTAGGATTCATCTGCAGCACCAAAATTTACAATATGATATTTACACATTTCAAAAAGTCTTAAGGACGTCATTATTATATGACCCCACCCAAATACCAAGCACAAAATACAACAGATAACGGTGGACTATGCTTAAACGACGAGTGCAAGAGTAAGATTATTGAACAAATTCAATTTGTGGTGACGAAACTATTCAACCAGAAAAATTCAAGCTTCGTTTATGCAGAGCTCCATAGACACAGAAATCGCGATTACTAATTAATTACAAAAGCTTTAACAAAGGCTTTTACTGGTGATAGTATGCAATTGCTGATAATTGGTGCGAATGAAAATATATTTATAAATGCTATTTATAAGGAATTTAATCTATAAGATTTAAATGTCTTATAAGATTTATAAGACAAATTAAATAATAATATATATTAATATTATTAATTAATAATTTCTGAAAATACATTATTAGGCTTACGCATATAATATGCGATTCTTCCTTAATTAGGATTAGGATTGACCATTTTTGAACATTGTCGAATTCACCATGCATAGTCTACAACCGTCAGTTCTGTTAATGTTAGTCTCATTTTCCTGTAAAAGGTATACATACATTTCTTATTTTAATCTTTAAAATAAAAATTAAGTTAATGAAAATCATGGGAGCAAAAATATGGCAACGGCAACAGAAATAGAAATACCTCCAGGGACATCTGCAATACTTAGAATGCATGAGTTATGAATAATGAAGGGTGTTTAAAATTTTACGAAAAATGTATTACAAATAAATAATAATCAATGTTTAAAATTCCTGTCGTGAGTTTACTAAAAGTGTAATAATATTGCGTAAGTGTAGATATTAATAATGTGTTTTCGTTGATTATTTGCGTGGCTGTGAAAATACTCGATATGGGAAAAATCGAAACTCCTGTAAATGGAAATGTAACCATGTTCATGCGAAAGTTAAATGTATTAAAATAATTAATTATGTAGGAACAATATTTAACTGCTATATTTCGCAGTTTAAAATTTTTTTCCACTCAATGCTATTACTAGCAACTGGTATCTACAGTTATAAAATAAAATAATACGTGTTTCATGATATATGTAGTAGAAAACCAGCCCATTATATATGTAGGTATCTTCATTGTTGTGTATTCTAATAAAATGCCAAGGATTAAAATTAAATTTTTACTGGTTCATAAAATTGTAGTCAGAAGTCCCAGTGCCAGTTAATGATAACGAAATACAAATACTAGTGACAGTAAAAAAAAATAATTATTATAGAAATATAAAATCACAGTTTTCTAGGACATCGTTTTTATATCGAAACCGAATTTGTAAAATTTAATGCGATACTATTAGTAGTAATTTATCGCTATAAGCCTGGACAGCATATTAGGAGTCCACTGATTATTTTGAAAAATACGACGATTACTAAAGGTTCATGTTCGTGCCGCAATTAGATCACATAGAGTAATAGTTTGTATTTACAAAGATAATTGTATTATTAATAAATTGACGGCGGTCTTGGAGTACTGGTATTTGGGTTAGCTCTTTAGTGTATTATTGTATCTACTAGCACCAATCAAGTAACATAAGTAGCTTATCCTTAAATATTTAAATATTAGCTAATAATTTAGTCATAGCAATGCAATCACAATGCCTGTCAAACATTACAAAGCTCAAACCCAAGTTTATTAATGGAAGCGCTCACGATGATTTCGCCGCTTGTACATAGTTGTTTACCTGTAACGTTGCCTTGTCAATAGTCCATAGCAGTATTGATTTACATTGGCTGAAGGTAAAATATACATGAAACATGTTATATATATTACAGTATTTATTCGTATAATTACAGGTACTTTATAAATGTAACAGGATGCGTGTTTTCACCCAATGCGCGGGTATGGTATGTATGTACGGCGTTAAAAGCTAACGGCTAACGTTCCAGACGATTGCATTCATAATCTAAAGGATTGTTTTATGCCATTCAATAAGGGGGAAATTCCGGGCCACATCTCCTCGCGTTGTGCTTGGGTTTCTATCCGTTGTGCAAGGTGGTTTCTATCGTTTTGCTATCCGGGTCCTATCGGTTTGCCTTGTCCGTTTTATCGTTGTGCTTTGGGGCGCAATTCATTGCATAAAGAATCTATTCCGAAGCAAAGCACGATGACAAAAATCAACGCAAACCAAGTGCATCCATAAATCAAAACCATAGCACCCTGTGTTTGCAACTTGTTCTTCATGCTACGAAATGCGCCCCAAAGCACAACGATGAAACGGATAAGGAAAACGGATAGAACTCAACGATAGAGCACAACGAGTGGAGATGTGGCCCGGAATTTCCCCCATTAATTCTATAGGTACATCTACTTACGTGCACTCTTACAAATAATTTGTTATAAGTTTTGCAATATATAAGCAGTACTCAATTCAGTATTCCTTTCTAGTTCTCAAAGTCAGTCAAGCTAGTTAGGCATCAAAGTATTCGGAATTTTGCTTTGTTGTAGGTTATCTCGATTTCATTATAATATAGCAAAAACAAAATTACTGTATTGGCTTAACTCCATCGCATCGTCGATCATTGCGATAAAACTTGTGTCGGAAAGCATGCTTATATAGTCTCAAGTCTAATCCATGTCCGTAACTGAGTTCGTTCTTTATCCATTTCTTCGTAAAAAACCAAGTGATTTCATTTTTATGTCCGTTGTTGTTGAGTGTTATTTTATATTGTGGGGTTACTGTCCGTTCCATTGTCTGTTTACATCGTAAATAATAATATGAAACAACCAGGAGTAACAAATGTCAAAGTAATATTTATAATATTGTTATTCCTAATTTCAAATGGATTGACTGGGGAAGTTCCGCTGGAAAATTTATGCCGTAAGTAAATTAGTTAATTTAGTTATGTAATTATTTCAAAAAGACTGTATTTACGTAGCTTGTGGTTTTAAAGATTTGTAAAATTCAAAGATGCCATCTATTGTCTGGGAATAAATTTAAACACATCTTGCTTGGAAATGAAATTAATCTCTGTAGCTTCAGAATTGGGTGGCCAAATGTTGGGAGTCCAAATAGACCACTGCACTTCGCTTCCATGTACTTTCGTCAGGGGACGGACTTATCGAGCTGATTTGACTTACACACCAGGTACATAAGTGCATGCGAGAAATTGATAATAACGATGAGTGTACTGTAATGATTTAACAAGTAATACTTATTAGTAATAATTAATGAGCTAATTTTTTCCTTCAAAGGTCGTAACTCCAGCAAGCATAGAATAAAGTGCGGAAGCGTCGTTTGGAATACTCCGCAAACTATTGCCGAGTACGATGTATGCGAAGAGCTTGGATACAATGAGAAATGTCCATTAACAGCTGGAAAAAACTACACGTATGGAACCAGTGTTAAAATCCCAGCTGTCCCTCCCGTAAGTGGTTTACCTTTTAAATAGCACAGAAATGCCATACTAATTTTTTGCAAGGGTCGCTTTATGTAACAGACGCTATGTATACGTTATTTGTATTTGAAGAAATAAACTTTATTTTCTTTTTTCATAATTTGCAAATAATCAAAGACCAACTACAATGGTGCATGTATACGCTTTACATTTGCAATCGTGTGATAATATGTGGGCAACATTATATTAATTTCAGGGCACGTACGTTATACATTGTGATATAATCGATGACGCAGAAGTTAAGCAAGTCTGCATTCAGGGAAGCGCCCGTCTTGTTCTTTGGTGAACTATTACTATTATTATATTATTTTATATTATAGGATTATTTTTACGATAAATTATTATTCCGTCTCTGACGTGTTATGCGTAAGTAGGTCTGTAATTATTTCTTTTTCTATGTACCTACACGAGTACCTACTTATGAAAATCACAATACATTCAAGCTTCGCAATGCAATGCAATACAATACAATAAAACAGTTTAGCTCTACCGCTAATAAATAATACCATGATAACATATTTATAGATGCATCTGCTGCATTGAAACATTTTCATGTTTGGGAAGCATGTGGAAGCCTCAAAATAACATAACACTGATTACATACACATTAACATCCGTAGCTTGGTAACTTTTGAATTACTCACAGTGCAGTGCATAGCTAACAAATCTTTGTATATGTTTTACATTCTTTAAATTCAAATAATTCTGAAGGCACAGCATACAGAAGTTCAAAACCAAAATTCGCGAAAGAGATTCAATCTCGATTAAAATGTGACGATTTAAAATAGATTATCTGTAGATTGATAAGAATAATAATATGATCTCGTAATCTATCTACTCTCTAGTAGATCGCAATCGGAGTCACAGTCAATTCCATTTTGAATCATAATTGGACTGTCATGTCCATTAGTAGTGATAGCGTGACCGTTAGTGAGAGTTTTAGTTGCAGGCACTGCCTTGTATAAAGCTTGATCTAAGTCTTGTATCAATTTCTCAGCATTTTCTAAGCCCACCGATAGGCGAACAAAATTTGCACAAATTCCTAATTTCAGCCTTTCCGACTCTGGCAGCCACGAGTGGCTCGCTGTTGAACTAAAAAGATAAAAGAATACATTGTTCAGATTTGACTTGTAGTATTAAAACGTAATACAATTTCCAACCATAATATAGGTATAGAAAAAATTATTTTTATTATTATTTAACTCACGGAAGACTAGCTAAACTGACATCCGCACCCAAAGAAGGAGCTTTTTGAAAAATGTGTAAAGCATCCAAGAATGCATTTCCTTCATTGATGCTACCTTTAAGTATAAATCCAACCATTCCTGAATGACCGTACTGTTGCTGCAATGCCAGCTGATGTTGTGGGTGTGATTTTAAGCCTTAATTGGAAATTCAGATACAACTAAGTCATTTAATCAGTGCAGTTAATTAAAGAACTGTAGTAAAAGTGTGAGTTGATGCTCTCTACCAAAATTTTGAAATACCTGGATGTAACACACGCTCAACGCATTCGTGATTTTCCAAGAAATGAGCAATTTTCAGTCCATTACTAAAATGTTTTTTCATTCGCAGTGGAAGTGTCTTTAAACTGCGGATCATCAGGTAGCAATCAAATGGAGATGGGATACCACCCAGACCTATGTTTATATTGGAAAATATTTATATTTTAAACATGCATACTATTCTGTTCAGTTGATTGCATGAATAAAAAGGGTTTTGAGATATGACTATACTATGTAATATTGTCATTGTTGATTAAGAATATTACAGATTTGATTTTCCTGAAGTCTTTTGTACAGCTTATCAGAGTTGAATGTGAGAGACCCCATCGTGACATCTGCGTGACCACATAAATATTTTGTACACGAATAAATGGCAACGTCAGCTCCCAACTCTAAAGGTCGTTGCAGTACTGGCGTCATAAATGTATTATCCACAGTCACCAAAATATCTTCGCGCCTCTTGTGAACCTCACGAGATATGGTTTCGATATCCACAATGGCCAGTGTGGGATTTGCAGGAGTTTCTAGCCAAACCATCTGTACAATAAAGGAAAACAAGAGTAGTAAGTAAGCCAGGTTATTTTTGTAGAATTATTAGTATACCATTTTTATTTCTAAAAAATCATATAATAATTACTAAAATAAAAGTTGGTGTGGCTCTGTGAAATGTTGAGGCATAAATGTTTTAGATACTACTTTGTGCAAATTATAACATTAATAAAATTATTAATGTCAATGTGATCTCATCTGAATCATACAGACTGAACTTGACTACGTGATAGTAATATACATATGTATGGGTATATATACCTTGGTGTTTGAATTGATAAGTTGCAAAATGCTCTCACATGCACTACTGTAAGTGAATTCAACTTGAATTCCAAAATCCTTCCATTTATTTCTAAAGAGCCAGTCTGAGTCACCGTTCGTACACTGCACATAGATGATGTGATCCCCTTGAGAGAGGATTTGAACGACAGCTGAGATTGCCGCTACGCCCGACGAGAAGGCCAATGCTGTAAGTTAAAAAATATAAATTACATTCAAAACACACGAACCGACATGACAAATGACACTACCTACTCCTTTTCTGACATTTGTTCAAAAATATTATAATCTTAATGTTTTTTTTATAGGATACATTTATTTTGATGGCTCACAGTGTTTTGCTCCGTCTAGTCTGGCCATGGCGGACTCGAAAAGATTCCTCGTCGGATTTCCACATCGGCCATAGTGATAGCCCTAATCAAGTCCCATTGCATCATTGAAATATTTCTGCATACAAACATTGATTAGAAGCAAAGAAATTAGTTGAATCAGCCCCACATTTTAAACTACATTTTTAATGCTATCAGCCTATCTTTAAATATTAGAGTAGTAATGCGTATCTAAAATTTAAAAAAAAGAAAGAGGAAAACAAATTAAAACAAAAAATATTAAAGCTCAGATGCTGATGCTAGGTAAATACAAAATAGTCAAAATAGTGTAATTATATAATACGAATATATATATATATTACACTAGTTTAAAACGAAAAACAGGTGCAAAAGTAATGGAAGTGAAAATGGAAATTAGAAAGATGAGATCAGCCAAAGAAAAATAATAAATTAATAAAGTAATCAAGGAGGGAATAATGAAATGTAGGCAAGAATGCATAACATGTAATTACTCACAGAATGTTCCGCTTGTTTGGCAGCTGGCCCATGGAGAACAAAAACAGACGAGGTGACAATGGGAACAACTAAACAATTTGCTGCAAACGTTCCTGGATCAATCGTTTCCCGTATCGCTATTGTTTCGAAATCATCACGAGGCTTTCTCCAATTGAGTAATTCTCCTTTCAATTCTCCTTCTGACAGTCCAATGTAGTGGCCCATTAAATTACTGAATAACTGTATTTATTTATTTCCCGTCGGTCTCTCGCTCCAGTCTTTCCGTTTTATTATTATTATTGTTGTTATTATTGATAGTACTGCTCCAGATGCACTTTGACGGTTTTTACTTTGTGGAACTTTGAAGTGAAAACTGCAACTGACTTCTCAAAAGTAGGGAAACTCTGACATATATTTAACAAGATTGTGTATGAGTATCTCTAACTACGATTACAATTAGATTTTAGAATGGAGTGTAGGTAGATTGCAGAATAGAATCCTGGAACTTGGTACCAGCCAAGCCAGAAGTCAAGTCAAAAGTAGGATGGTGGAGCGGAATTGAAATGTTACAAGTTCCAAGTTGATCACGTCATCAGGTACACGGTATCTAGCCATAGCCGAAGCTCATCGTCAGAAGTACCTCCGTATGTATAAAGTACACAGTGCGTACATACTTAAGTATAAGGGATCCCGTACAGAGGAAATAAGACAGAGCAATCTTGAGATAAAACTCGTACAGATTTAAATACGGTGCAGCGCTGGAAATTGGTTAAATAAAATCTAACGAAGGAACAGAACAATTCGCGGAAGTTAGCTCTTGGTTGTACATGTATAATTATCATAGGATGAGGGCTGTAACTTGACTGATGATATGATGGAGAGAGTGCTTCCGAATCCGGATGCGATGTCGCGCAGTACAGTGTACGGCTAGTGTACCTACTGCTCGGAATACATAGTCAAACTGAATGCGGCAGCAGTTACTTTCTCGCCACTGCTGCTTCTTGCACTTGTGCTACATTTATTTTAAAAATAAATTTTTTAAAGAAAAAAATCAATCTAATTTCCTTTGCACTATGTATTCTATGCTGACTGTATCCACAATTTAAAAGCCCAAGGAAAAAGTGGAAGGGATCCTGCAATTAAGTTGAGCGAAAGACCATGAGACTGAATTTTGAGTTGTCGTTCTCAAAAAAGTTGTTTGTCGTTCTTCTTGTCTTGACTTGAGTTGAGATTTTGGGTCCCATGGTCATGGTGAGAGTTGTATGTAGTTAGTTAAAAGTTTGCACCTAGGCAGTTACTACTTGCAATGAGTTTCGTGTCGGCAGCAGCTCTCCCTTATTCTAGTAGGAGGAATGGAATATGAAATTGAAAGGGAAAATTGGTGTCTAGTCAATCTTACAGATATCTCAACTGTGAGAGTCTCTGTAGGAGAAAATGACATAATAAGTACGAGAGTTACGGAGCCAATGGTGAGACCGTGAAGTATTGTCTCAAGTATTATGAAGACTGTAAAGAAGAGGGTCTTTAGATGTAGATTAGATAGATAGATGGAACAGATTGGCGGAATGCCCGGTAAAAGGAAACAACGTTACGCTACGGATCACAACAACGAAAGATGCAAGGAGAGTGAGTGTGAACCAGAAGTATAGTCTAATAAAAGCATCCGAATATTGGCATTGGAACCGTCCGCGTCCTTCCTCTCCGTCTTCCTACATGCCTACGTGTCATTTAAGTGTGGATCTGGTGTACGTACATATAATGTGTGTGCATCCCGATCCGATCCCTTTAGGAGCCTTGCAACTATGATGTCATACGACTTGAACTTCAAAAGCTGTTTTCAAAAAATGCAAAACAGGGTTTGAACATGTTGAAAAGATGTAAAACAATGAATTGTCCTTTTTCAAAAGTACAAATCCTAATTTCAACATTTTTAAAAGGTGTAAAACAATAAAGTAGGATTTTTCGTTAGTACAAATAATGGTTTTAACCTTTTGAAAAAATGCAAAAAATGGCATTTACACTTTCAAAAATACCATTTCTATGACGTCATAGTTGGAAAGCCCCTTTAAACTTGGATATATCCGTCTGCCTGCCTTCGTCTTCCGTTTCTCAGTTGATTCAGTTCTTTAAATGGTGGAAAGGACTGTCGGGTATTTCACTGACATTCTTTCTATTATTATAGAGCAACAGCTTAATACGATTAGACAACTCGCGTCATTCCCCCTAGTATGTAGCCACCCTTGTCTATCTTCACGCCCAATCTTTCAAATACAAAATGTCCTATCTGATTCTTCATACCATGGTGAGGTAATGGCGTGAGTAAAGAGTGTAGGTAGATTTGAATAATCCATGCGAGTTTATTTAAAAGACGAAGCGATTACGAAGGAAGACATTATGCTTAAATTATGTAACACTTTTTCTTGTGCTGTTCTGTTCAATTGAAAGTCAATTTCTGTTCCGTTGAATGTTGACTCGGGATTCTTTGGATACTAAACTAATTGTTATTCTTACAATTATTAACTCTGACTTTCAAACGAGGTTTATTCCATGAGATTGTGTAGGCAGTCTTTCAAGTCTTTTGTAGTTTTGACCTTCTCTATTGACATATATTTACCACTACCTACTTTATGTGTAGATAGACAATTTGCTGTCGCTGTCATACACCATCAACTTTCCTCCTGTAACCCGCATGCAAATGTATAGTACCAGAGCCAACTATTTACAACTTTTAACTTTCTAAAGTGTGTCATTATACACGCACACATATTCATGCATCATGTGTAATGATTTGCCTTATATAAAATTAATTAGTTTTCTTCTTTTTCTTACTAAATCAAAATGTTGCGATGCTTAATTCTAGCAATTGATTCTTAGAAGCCTGTAATTTTCAATTTATTTTTATTTCGTACATTAGCTACAATATTAAGTTATGCAATGGACCATTACACCTTAAACCGTAATTTGTAATACGAATATTTGCTTGCAATTATATGTTACTAATTTCAAAAATTTTGGGCAGCACTGGTAACAACGCTATACTTATAACGGTTTTCAGATTTTTAAATTTGAAAAGTGCGCCAACGCTTGGTAATTGAGAGCAAAGGCGGCTGAAACAAACCCTATAATTTTCTATTTGGACCTATTACGCCTATTAGTAATGCCGAAATCCTAAAAATTGTTCATTTACTTGTTAAACTGTTTTTTTGGTATGGTGCTAAATAGTGCGGGAATCCCTGTTATGCTTACAATTTTAGAATAACTGTCTAAACCGCTAAACAGCGAGTAACGTCGATAGCTATAACAGTTAAAATTGACGTCTCCCTAGAGGAACGGTTATATCGTGCTTCCACTGTACTTCTACATTTATAATGCTACAATATTTTAAAAATAGGATTGAATTAATATTTGTATAAAGTTAAATTATTTCTTACATTAATTTTATTTTTAACAGGCGATTCATTAAGTTACGAACTGTTAGTGACAGGAAGACAGGAATTGTTAGTGTGTAGCACCAATTGAGTCCTGCTGAAGATAAC
Source organism: Dicyrtoma fusca (assembly GCA_034695205.1). Classification (NCBI taxonomy): domain Eukaryota; kingdom Metazoa; phylum Arthropoda; class Collembola; order Symphypleona; family Dicyrtomidae; genus Dicyrtoma; species Dicyrtoma fusca. Next base: position 10,140 of record JAQFZC010002178.1, on the reverse strand, counting down.
CGCCGGTGATCGAAAGATTGGCGTTAAATAAATGGATGATAACACTTATCCACAAGACTGGAATTGCAAATAAATGCTACAATATTACAGCAGCGTTCACAATTTACACTTACCACACCACAATTCAAATAAATTCTAAAATTAATTACAGTATTTACTATTAACTATTAAAATACTTATTTCTCTACAACTTTTGAAGAAAAAAAAGTTTTGCTCTTTTGGAAAAAAAACTAAAAGGTCGTCTTGAACTTTTTGAAAGCTTGAAACGTCATCTTTCCTGTGTTTGAAAAGCATACAAAATCGTTTTGCTGTTTCTGGAAGCATAAAATGTCATTTTTTACTCAGTTGGAAAGGTGTAAAACGTATGTATTTTTGCAATTTTTTAATATATTAAAAGGTCGTTTTGCTCAGTTTGAGAAACGTTAAAAGTTAGTTTTACACTTTTTGAAAATACAATTGTAATTTGCAATACTTTATGTTTTAAGTTATTTACAGACCCACAATTTGAATTATGAATTCTAAAACAATTTACAGAACTATAGTATACTAGTCAGTACAGCGAACCGTAAGTTCTAAATGCATACGAAATATTTTCATTCTTGCATTTTAGAATGTAGTTTACTAGACGATTGTTGTACGTCCCCGTCCATCACTCAGCTAAAATTAGAAAGTAATTAAGTTTTCCCCCATATTTGTGTATTGATATATATTGATTATATATATAATTATATATTGTGTATTGTATAATTAATAAAACCTTAATTGTTGGACTAGGAATTAGTGGACGGCCAAGGCGGTAACGTTTCCACAGATAGAACGACCATCTTGCACGGAGAGTTGAACCATCCTGCACCTTCATTCTCTCTCTCGTGTTCTGAGATGTCGCTTCGGGTCAACAAAAAATCAAAACGGCATTCACTGCTTAAACTGCTTTCCTTCACTTTACGCACTTTTGGTGCTTCATTCTCACGTCCACGCTACTTTCTTGTTGTGTCTGACAGTTTTTTCGGTTCTTCATGCTCCCCACGTGCTGCTCAAGATAAACCTTTTTGACACATCAAGCCCTCTTTTTACATCTCCATTCAATTGACTGTCAACTGTCGCTGTTAGTGTCATTGACCATAGTTGAAAATGTTTTACTATAAGTAGGTGCCTAATTAAATTCGTTAACAGTAGGTTCAAGTATGGACAATATCCTTAGAGCCAATGCAATTGTGCTGTATTCTTGTTCAGATTAAAAGGCATTATTTTAACTATTGATTTCAATAATGAATAATGTCATGTATTCATTATTGTATCAATGCATGCGCGTAGGAATAGTAACTAACGATTGATTTAAAGACTCAAAACATCATTTAAAATTAAATAGCAATTACTACACGTTCTTTGTACGCCTTCTTTACACAAGATTTAGCATTTGATATTTTGACATTTTATGATTCAATTCGATGATTAAGGTTGCTTTTAACTTGAAATGTTAGGTACCTATGTGCATGTTGTAAGGTAAACTAAAAATAGTTGATAGTGCCATTCTGTCATTGGACATTCGGTGTCAAGAATTGAACGGGCGAGATGCACTGACAACTAAATAAAAACGTTATAAGCTCTGCGTCTGTGTGTCTGTTGTTGACTGACTGCGTTGACTGTGAGAAGCAATTGTTGATTGTTAGTTCTTGGGTTGTTGAAATAAAAAAAAAAGATGTCGAAGAAAATGTGTAAGTGATAAATAAATATTTTCCACTTACACTCTGTAAATTGAGAAAGGAGGATGTTGCTGTAGTATTTTTCATTGCAGTACAGAGGGTGAGTGTGACTGGTAAATAATAAAGATATTAATAATAATAATTATAATGTGATATTAGAGTGATAGCATATATTTGTGGATTGAAGATTATGTGAAGGATGTTGGATTAATGGTTCGTTTTTTTTTTGTATCTTCTAACAGTTGAGTAGTTAGTGTTCAGTTATGCTATCCACCACTGTTGACTGTGAGGATCCTATGAGGAGGATAAGAGGCATAAGCGAGGGATGACTGGATGGATGCGTAGATGACTTTTGAGTTGTATTTGGATTTTGGATGGAGTTGCTGTTGAATTCTTGACGAGATATTCGGAATGTGATGGTGACGGTGACGGTTGATTTGTGTTGTGTAGATGGGCTGACACTCTCATCATCATGATCACTTTGACACTTGAGAATACTTGAGATGGTTGCAAGTGGAGCCAAGCAGTCTGCCTTTTCAATTTCGGTCCTTTCCTTCTTCGTGTCAGTGAGAAGATCTGAGAACCTCTTTTCTTTCTTTCTTTCTCCTCGCCTCGCCTGGACTTCTTCAACATCAACCAGTGCACTTGCGGTTCCAGCTTAGCTATGTATAGGCAGAGTACAGGCAGCTGCAGGCACCAGAATCTCCGAAATTGAAATATTTCTTCCAGACACATTCTCGAAATCGCATTTAGAGAGGAAGTGTTACAACGACAACTTCGTACAATCTTCTTTCAAAATTAACAATATTTGTTGAAAAAACTATTTTCAAAATGACAGTTTTTGACAATGCCTTTTCAAAATTTCCAGCTTCTTCGAAACTGCAGGTACGCTTTATAAAATGATTTGAATTGGGATGTAGAAGTAATAGCTTTGGCTGTGCCTACATTTAAAATAGAACCGCCGCTGACATCAACATCAATCGAGTAGAACTTCCTTACTTTACAATTTACATGTTCATTCTAGTTAGTCACGTCCATCGGACTCCAAAGCTTCATCTCTTTTCTTCGAAACCATTCTCTGACGATGAGTAGTTGTGTCTAGTACTCGGAACGGAGTAAGAATAAAAATATAAAACTTATGACATGAGTTGTATGACTACTAATATGTTTATGTTTATATGCGTAGATTATCGTCATCGTCAATCGTGGTGGTTGGTATTGGTTGAAGGATTGGAATTCCACAAAGCCACTTATCAGCCGACATGTTCTATTCAAGTCTATTTCAACGTTCAAGATGGTCAGATGATGAACCTTAACTTGAAGGCTCAAGTTAGTCGTGGATTGGTCTCAGTGATCGACTGATCATGTATCGGTATCGGTATGCTTACGTTGTACAGGGGAGAAGCTACTGTGTAATTAGTGATTGTATTAATTTTTTGTGAGAAGCAAATTGTAGAACTGCGGTGTGGACGTATCGTTGAGAGTAATCCAGGAGCTGAAAAATGTCCGTTTGATTTGTGTACCAAAATATATGTGCTTATTAGCTTGTAAGTACCCATTTTCCAATGGAATTCTCGACGCTTCCTTTCTTTTAACACTGACTCCTTGACTTTTGAATATTTTCCCCTTTGAGGGTATTAGGCTATCTGGGCTTATTAGAAGCATGAGACTATTCTGTGTACACATATTCAAGCTTGTACATATTTCCATACATTGTGTAGAGTTGTACTCCATTTTCCGTAGTAACCTTGTCAAAACAATATTTTAATCTTTTGGAATTTCCTGGATTTCTTTTAAGTCTGTCGGCAAACCGCTACCGCTGTAGAACTATGTACCACAACTACTACAACGGCACGAGTAGTACCGTTGTTCCTCGTTATAGGAGAATGTCAATGTCGTTCTGGTTATGGCATAAGTTAGTGCTCCCGCTTTCCACTCTGGAAAAATTCTTATTCCACAAAATGTCAATGTGGATACTTCGAGGCGGCTCCGGGTAGTTTGAACGAGTAAAAACAAGGACGCACGTTCCTTTCTTAATCCTTCCTTTGTTTTTTTATTAACTACAAAAGAGGAGCAAGTAATAATGTTTAACCAAGTATTTCCGTGCACTCTTAGAGTATCTACAAACTCAAGGGCGATTCTTGATGTACATAAGTGCATAATAAAAATATTGTTTTGGAACTGTACTGAAAATTATACAAGAAAGGCAAAGCCCCGGAATGAAATGATGCTATTTAGTACTTAATTCTTTTAAAATAATAAATGGAACCAGGGCATCATTTGGAATGATTTCTCATGCACCTTAAGGTCGTGTGGCCTTAAGGGCCTTGCCGTACTGGAGTGATAAAGAGCAGGAAGTTGGGGATAGTTGTACTCTGACTCCGTCTAGCCAAGAAAAATAAATAATTCGGAAAAATGGAGAATAGTAATCTGAATGAGAATTTGCTATATTTCCTTTTCAGTGAGGGAAATGATGATTATGGTTCGATACGGGTGAACAGAATATGTTTTTTTCAACGAATGTCAGGAGAAGGCTTTAATTGGCTTGTCTTTATAGAGTCTAAGTACATACTTGGCCTGATGGTATGAAAATGGAACGATGCGATGGTATGAGTGTAGCCTCTGCATTTAATTCATGGATAATAATAAATAATACTTTTGGATAGTCAATATGTGGTGTGATAGTGTGAAGATGATATCAAACATCAAACAACGTGAATGACTTGACTCTTGTTAAGTAAAGGTAGTTCATAGTTGGTCAAGTGGATGATGTGTACATATAAACTATAACTTGGTATGTACCACTCCTATTGTACCCTGCCATTGAAGCTCTCGTATAGTAAGTAAGCAGAGATGAAGGTGTGGGCAACTACCAACAATGGCCATGTAAAGATGCCAAGCCAAATCGAAATCAAATGTGGGTTCATATGTATTCCGTGTAAAGTGCAGAGTTGGGCATTGACGAGCTCAATGCTTGAATGCAATGCAAGACGCTACTATTTACTACTTACCCCTTCATGGAGATTTCTTTCATTTCATTCTTCATTTCAGTTTCTTCTTGATCCCCTGAGTGTTTGAATGAATGACAAGCATGGGTCATAACTTTATTGTTCAACGTTGTCATTCATGTAACGCTGTGTCATACACAGTTCGTCTATTAGTATTTAGTATCCATGTCTGTACATCCATGTACTTATAAGCAACTGGGGGGAATAAGGCTTCCCAACACGTCAAATACCCCATGAATGTGCATGGTGTAGTTTTTGGTTGATGGTCCGTTTCATTTCGTGTCTTCATGGTTCAACAGCTTTTGTTGATGGACTAAATGAGTGTCGACATGAATCTTGCCCACCGACTTTGCCACGGTAGCCATGTCTTCTCTGGTCTAGTGTGTCTGCTATTCCTATTCTCGGTGTATCTGTGTGGCAGTGTCGAAGAATGAATAAGTTGAGTTACAAACGTAGGTGGAGGTATCCCTTTCTTCTTCGTCTTCATTGTAATTATGTACTGGACTACTGACTGGTTGGGAGAGTGCTGTCAGCTATGCAGACTTGTATGCCCTGGAAAAATGTTCTCCTCAGACTTCCTGGCGACTTCCGCCCCAAAAACCTGCCTTGTAATTCTCATTTAAATGTCAACGTAATGTGATCGCCCATATGTTTGTCTACCCTTGAAAGGAATTCTGAGGCCCCTCTCACTCATTTGGCTACTCAAGTATTTACTATTTACACTAAATCTGGACGTGGTGCAATGCTTTCATATTAAGTGTTAACGTACCTTACAAAAGTCTATTTATTTGTCATAAGGCGAAATTCGACAGGGATGATTATACGACTGACAATTACAAAGAAAGAAGAGTAGCTTATAGATATAATGTATTTTAGTTAGAAGGACTTTATTAAGCCACAGTTACACACCTGCAAGAGTCGTGAGACGCAATACACAGAAAAAGTCATTTTAATGTATAATATTTTATGTAAAATTTAAATATGTTAAATGTGTCAATAATAATGACTAACATAATAATTATTTCTTTTGTTAATCAATTCCGGTTGATTGCAATTCAGCGTTCAGCTTCCATAATTTAAAAGAAACTGTAGGATCAATAATATAACCATTCTTAGAATTCCTTCATAAGCATTCCTACGATATGCGGTAATTAAAAGACAAAGGCTTAGTTAGCGCATCTTTGATAGGTACTCATCTATATATGTATGTATGTAGATATGTACTAAAGAATAATACGTGAATAGAATACACTAAAAAGTAAATTAATGTATAGGTATATACATTTAGCTGTATCAAGTTTATATTTTGATTATTGTAAAATTATTGTTGGTGTTACCACAAGTCCACAATAACGCTATAAATAATTTATTTGCAAAACCCTGTAAAATATGTCCATTGGCGCCCATAGGAGTCGGAAGTGAAAAAACAAAATAATGATATAAATTGTATAATATCGTAATGTATTATCATGTTGTTTTTGTTCCAGATTAAAATTGAAATGAGGGATGTGAACTTGTGTGCAGAATATAAATAATGGCTTTGAGGAGCTGCCTTTGTGACAAAAGAAAGAAACGGAGGCTCCTCTATATCGTCTGCATTTTCTGGTGCGATAAAGAAGTAGAGAGGGTGCCTTTATGTTGACAAATTAAAAGGAGTCAAAGGGAAATGGAAATGGCATTGTGTCACGGACATGCATACGGCATACTGTAGTGAAGTGAAAAAGAGAGACAGCTATTAAAAGTCGAGAATAATCTTATTCTTATGGAAGGCACATAAGCTCACTCACTCCCCGTACCAACTCACCAAAACTCCCGGCTCCGGTGAATTTGGTTTGTCTGTGTGTGTGTGGAGGGAAGAAGAAGAAGAAAAGGTGACGTTGTGTCCTCGGTCGGAGTGCTAAAGAAGTCCCAAGTGTTTCACGGCAATTAATTCAAGTAACAATAGAATTGCTAGTTATTTTGGCACTATGCTACAGTTGTTATTAAAACAATCTTGGGACTTGTCTTCGTCTCCGGAAGTACGTAATGTTGAGCGTTCATTATGGGACGGATGGATTGGTGCTGTGGGGCTGGGACTGCGGCTGGTGCAGGAGTGAGTATTTTATCCATTGACTTGACAGTCATTTAAAGACGGGAAGTTATAGGAGAGGAGATGCTGAAAGGATTTAAATCTATTGAACATCATTTCGTGGTTTCATTCTACAGGATTTTTGGTTTCACCTCACCGACACTCAGCTCTCCACATTCATTATGACGGCAAGTGCGCTGTTGTTAATGTTCCATATCCTAACATTCCCAGCCCACCTATCTTTCCTTCTCTTTGCTTCCTCCACTCCTCCGGATATCTTTCTCCTCCCGTGTGCACCTATCGTCGGCAAAGAAGCAATGTGGCGTAAGTTCACAGTCCCTGTTTAAAAGCATTCTGTATCGCAATTCCAACTTCCCCTTAATGTCATTTTGAGGTAAGTCCCAATAGTCAGCTCGGTAACTATTCTCTTGAACGCATTTTTAAACAGCGCAAAAACCATTTTGACTAGTTTTACACATTTAAAAAAGTGTAAATAGCAGATTTACTATTTTTTGGAAAGTATATTAAGTAGCAGTTTTACTGTTTTTGGAACGTACAAGTACGACATTTACGATTTTAAAATAGCATTAAAGTGATACGTATTTTCGATTTTTATAAACGGACGTAAAAAGTTGGTTGTTGGTGACTGCTGACGTCAAAATGAGATTAAGAGGATACTGGACTTGTTGACTTGTACATAACACAATGCTTCTTCGCCAGCGATCTAAATCTGGGTATTGCTACTCCGTGTACGTATTCAAGGTAGGTATGCACACATGGCATAGCAGTGGTAGGAGGTATGCGTAGTTTAAATATCAATGAAATGAACTGCATGATGACACCACGTTGTCGGGACTCATCTGTGCGGAGCGGCGCGGCTTCTTCGGCATTCGGCATCGGCTTTCTTCTCTCAACTTAATCCGGATGCCCTCAGCCACGTTCTCCTCATTAAACTAATATTAACTAACTATTTTATCTTTACTTTTTCTCTCCCCCTTTTCCTTGTCTACACACTTCCCTCCTCCAGCTTCTACAGATATAACCTACGACCTACCTACTACGAATGCCTCCAGCCAAAGCGAATGCCAAATCCCCAGCTTTTCCTTCTTTTCCTTTTTCTCTTAAAAGGAATAATTTTTGACTTCCAACAAATGAACAAAACGAAAGACACGTGACTACCTTCAGCTGCTACTGCTCGAATCTAGTAAATACACGGGACTGAACAGGGCACACTTTTTGTGAGGCCAAACGCGAAACCATGGTGGCAAGGGAAACTCCTTATGGGATATTGAGGGATGACCGATGCCCATTAGGAACGAAATGAAATGAAAGGTTATGGATGATTTGGTCTTAATGGGACGAGTTGTGCATGCACAACCTACCATTGTATCTTATATTATGTAGTTTAATTTGGATCTGGATTGCTTTTTGGTATCCACCTAATATTCCAGGCTGGTTTTTGGTTTGCGAGGATGTTGTCTGTAGAAAAGGGAAAGGATGAGGCTACAGGTCGTAAGTTGGGGATGGGTTATGGAAGAAAGAATTAATATAGAGATGCGATGTATGTAGCACTCCTGGTGATGTGGAGCTGAGAGAAGACAGTTGATGAGTCGGGATTTTATGGCTTCAGTTTACGACTATGTGACTGAGTAGGCAGACATATGTTTTTTTGGGAAGATTCTCCTCTGCTTTTTCCTCTTTTCCTCTGCTCTTCTGTTCTCTTCTTCTTCGGTTTGGTTTCGTTTGGTTGATAGTAGTGGTAGGAATGGGAGTACGGGTACGGGTGTTGGTGTTGCTCCGTACTGCAATGGACTTGGGTTGCCTTGTCGTCTCGTCTAGTCGTCGTAATACGGAGCAGTTGGAGAGATGCAATGCAATTTTTTCTACATGATAGCTACTCGCCTTAAGAAACTCATAGTCAGCCAGACGGAAGATAAATGGATGGCATTAATCCGACAGCGGCCAAGATCCTACCGACTTACACAACACGGATTTCTATAGGCAAGCAACTCAAAGCTCAAGTACAAGCTTCCATTGCTATCTGTGTATGTATATCCTGTATTTACATAATTATATAATTATATATGATTTTTGCCCGCACAGTACTGCACACTGCTCAGTACACTGTGACTGCAACCAGCTTGAGCTATAAGGATCTGCCTAGAGAGAAGCTACGATATAGATAGTGATCCGCGTTGAAAACATTCTTCTTTTTCTTTTCTCCATGTTTTAGCTGTTAAAGGTTCACTTCATTATGATACATGTGTAGACTGTCGACGGATTGTGTGTGTCTGAATGTGTGGATACTTTTCCCGAAATATTATAGATTCCTTGCCAAAGTGCACTCCCGTGTAATTACTTCATTTATAAAACATACAACTCTTCTCCGTCTAACTCTGAAACAACAAATAATAATTAGAAATTAACTCTTGACATACAATGAGCTTATAAGAACTGAATTGCCAGGCACTCACACGTATGTATCTACATGCTAAATTTACTTCCACTTCCACTTAACCTTCCCTCCTTAACTCAAATGCTTATGTTTTTATGCCTCAATGAGCTACGCGTTTTTGTCAAAGTAACAAAAAAGAATATTATCGAGGAACTCACAGATAACCATTTCTACTTTCTACTCTGTTTAAAAACCTGGCCTTATTCTTATTGGAACGCATAACAATTTTGACAACAATGTATATATAAAAGGAGTTTTGCATGGGCAGTTTGTTTCCTTCTTCATTTCCAACATTTTATTAACGCCTTCGTTCGGACTTGTAATGTATAGCATACATAGCCTTCTCAGGGCTGAGTGGCAAACCATCCAAAACCCGAAAGGGATAAATGGAGAGAATATTGACATTAGGATTTTGCAAAGATTTATAAGAATAGTTTGTTGGAATTTTAAGTTTTTGAGGGTTTGTTTGCGCTCATAGATCGTTGGGTTAATCTCGGGACGCTCTTGGGTAAAATGTTTTGGAGCGGTTTTGGGTTGTAAGTTGTTAGTAGGAGTTTTCTCTACAGATGTATGTATGTGTAGTTGTAAGGTAATTTGTGAAGATAGCGTAAGTGTAATTATATGTATACTATATGACTGGATGGTTGGAGGGGCCAGTGAACCGTAGTTAAAAGACGACTGAAGGGTTTCAAACTCATGGTTAACCCTGTCTACATGGATTCGTGGATTCATCCAAACATGTAGCTATTCCGGTAGGTACACGGAAAAAACTGGAACATCTGTATCTGTATTTGACTTTCGTCTACTCTTCATTTCTTAAAACTTTTGCTTCTACATCAGATCTGCATCTTGAGATGCAAAAAATTTCTGAAGAAGATGAGCTTCAGATGTTGCTCAATTGAAATG
>JAQFZC010002177.1:0-24438 GCA_034695205.1 Dicyrtoma fusca | reverse complement strand
TTTCAAAACGGTCAAAACTAGTAAATGACACTTTTTCAAAACGGTCAAAACTAGTAAAAAACACTTTCAAAAGGTCAGAAAACGAAAAATTACCGTTTTCAAAACCATTAAAACTATTGCCGTTTCGAAAAGGTTAAGTAATATTCTACACTTATTGGTTTACGACGTTAAGAGACATTTTAGGTTATACCTTCCATAAGGAGAAGTTTTTAGAAAACTGGATATTTTTGAAGAGTGGAATTTCATTATGCTCTCTACTTCAAAAAAACTATCAGAAATAATTACACACATGCAATTTCCACAATTACCACTCGCGTTTTAAAATATTTTTAAAAATTCAATAGCTTTCGCTAGAAAATACATTCTTATAAAAGGAATAATCTGATTTAGCCCCATCAAAGACTTTCTCCTTAAAGTAGTTACTCGAAGGGAAAGCAGAGGAAAGGAGGAGAAAGTCTAAAATACTTGAGGGTATTATATCTGTCAGTGTCATTAATGACTGGGACTTGGAAATGTGACTACAGACCACAGTGCAGAGTCCCAACCACACGAAGCAACCAGCCAGTGAAGCCACGAACCAACTCAGCCAAGCCCAACCACAATGGCAATAAGGAAACCACATAAAATTTGTTCGGCTTGACTTGAATGGATGAGTGGATGAAAGGGCAATAATGAATTGAGACGAAATATAATGGCACGCACAGCCACGCATCCATCAGCTGACACCAAACCCTCCCGAAACCATCCACATCCCAACGCAGAGACACATCTTCCACCATCTTATCCTCTCCATCTCCTACGAAAATCCAGAGAATCCAACCATCCTAATTTCCTTGGATTCAAAACTATTCCCGTAAATTCAAACCGCAGAGACACCTTTCATAGATATTAGCTTTTTATAAATTTTAGGACCAAAACAAACGTCTGGCGTTTTTTAGACATTCTTTTACGTCTTGCGTTATGTATTTGGACAGTGGTAGGCATATCAAATTTTGAACATGTTTATAGCATATAGACATAGAGGTAAAATATTCCAAAAGCAACGAATTATAAATATGCAAATATGTAGTTGCAAAATTCCAAGGAGTAATACTGAAGATTTGGTCTATACGCTACAATAATAAGATATCTGATGCCTAATCTCCAGTCTGGATGAAGATATAAAAATAAAAGTTTTTGGCGAATTTGCTAGATTTTCGTCTTCTTTAGACTTGATTTTTTCTCCTTGACATAACATTATGTTAAGGTAGGATAACGGAGTGGTTTCTCAGTGCTCACACTGTAAAAATCGGTGTGCATCAACGCACTAGTAACCAAACTCAAAAAAAAACTTTGCATGACAACGACAAGGTAAATCTTCCTTCTTCTTTCACTGATTTCTCTTTTTCAAATACTGCCATGGCTACCGCCGCCGGGATTTCACAAATTCCAAGAAAAATCCGTATTATTCCACCCTGTACGTATTTCTTTGAACTTTTGAGACGAAAAAAAATGAAAGAATAAAATGAAGGATATGTACATCTGCTGTTCACAAGGGTTTATCTGCAACAGCTATTCACATATGTAACGTAGGTGTACGCATATGCTGTTATACAAACACAATTTAGTTTATGCCTTCTAATCTCGTTTTGCACAATGTTTAGGCTTGCAAAACCAACTATGTGCATATCAAAATGTGGGTGATGGGTAATGAACGGAAAACCGTCCCTTTTAATTATTGCCCTCAAAATAATAGTTAGTCGGTTTTGCTTCACGTAAATATTTTCCTTTTCCCCAGTCGAATTTGTGCAGATGAATGAAATTGAAAGTAGAATAAATCCTAGTGTATCGGGTTGTGAGCTGGTCTGCATCTTTCACTCTGACAGATCTGTCTTGGTGTGGTTGGGAGAGAAAGTAAAAATTTGTTTAAAAAATTGGGGAAGGTGCGTTGAATAGTGGAGAAGTAGATGTATTGTAGTTTTATTGAGCAGATGTAAGAAGGTTCAATCCGGGGTCTCCCTGTCAGCATCTGCTTTCCCTGTCTCCCTGATCTGTATCGTGTGGAATTGGTTCCTATCCCACAACTCAAAATCCAAAGGAAGAATCCCAGTTAAGCTGGATATTCTATCAACGCCCGAGTAGACCCCGTCGTCAACTAGTTTCCATGGGATCACCTTTCCGTCTTTGGCTTACTCTTTGTATCTTTCTCCAGCCCATAAGCAGCAGCAGCGTGGGTAGCTAGAGGCATTGCAGGCAACACACGCACCAAACGATATTATTTGATTATTTTCTGCAAACACTTTAAAGCTGTTCATACATATGTATGTAACAAATCCTTAAATATTAAGTTTGACCTTTTCGAAACAGTGGTATATCTAGTTTTACAAACTTTTGAAATAGTAGGAATTTTAATATTTTTGAAAATGGTAATTTCCAGTTTTACATCTGCTGGAAAATTATGATTTTTTTTAGATTTTCATCCTTTTGAAAATAGTGAATTCTTTTGCAGCATGTTTTTGGAAACTTAGATTAGTTTTGACCTTTTTCGAACGGGTTAATTGCCTATTTTGAATGTTTTTTGAAATGTTAATTTCTTATTTTGAAGCTTTTAAAAATGCAAGTTTCTTGTTTGGTCTTTTTGGAAATAGTAATTTCTCGTTTTAACCGTTTGAATAAGTCGATTTGTAGCGTAAACCTTTTTTGTAAAGCATTTTTCCCATGGTGTCATAGTTTCGAATGCTTTTCGATAAGGAAGTGAATTTTTAGAACGTTTTCTCTAGCGATTAATAGATAAATATTCGCACAATTCTTCGTTAAAAGTTGGTACGTTTGGTAATATTGATTTCTAAAAATCAGTTTTATACAGTTTCAAACAATTTTTTGAAAAATAGATATTTATGTAAATAACACCTTTTTTAAAATAGACGTTTAAACGAAGAAACTAAAGCATCTTTGCTGGTTACTACATCTACCTACGCCACTGCTGCATCTTCTGCTACCTAAAGCAGCATCCCACTTCTGCGAGTTCATATCTCGGCAGAGCTATGTACATACTTTTGGAAAGGAGTTTTGGGAAGAAAAGAAGGGAGACTTGAAGGAGGATTGCGATTTAAAATCCAAAGGTTGCCGTCATACAATTACCTTCTGCGTCCTTCCCTTTTCCTTCCTTTTCCCATTCCTTCTCTTCTGTCTTCGGGCCTCCTTCCCCAGGAAAATAAAGTAACTCCACCTCAACTTCAAAGTCTATGAGAAAGACCATCAACATCTTCCTCTACTTACCCAGTCCATTCTCGCATCTCTCATTTCTTCTACTTCATTTTCCCCCAGTCCTTCTTTTTCATTCCCAGGATTAAGATGCAAAATAGCGCATGTGTTCACAAATCACATTTTTTTGTACATATTAAGGATACTTGGCCTGGGCTCTTGTTTCGTTCAGCCAGGGAATTAGTGAGTCACTTGAGTGTGAAGATGAAGATAAACTATTTAGAAGCTTTAGTCCTGGAAGGAGTTTGCGCATGGCTCTTATATCGTGGGTGAAGAAGCATTGTAGCGCGAGCTCAATACTTTTCTAGTGTCATTTTGACGTAATTCTTAATAATCAACGTTTTACAAATGAGTTTTTACAAAGTGTAAATACCACTATTAAACATTTAAAAAAAATATAATTATCACTTTCACTATTTTGAAAAGGTGTAATTAACATTTTTGCTGTTTTGAAAAAGTGTAATTAGCAGTTTTACTGTTTTTTTAAAAAGTGTGCACACTATTATTACCTAATTTATTTGAAAAGGTGTTAGTGGTGGTTATATTTTTTATAAATACATATGTATGTAACAACTTCATTGTTGGGACTTACATTAACGTACTATAAGGGACACATTCGACTTGCGTCACAATGCTTTTAAAAGGGAACTCAACTTATATACGTCAGAATGCTGCATGACCCACGGTATGATGCATACTGCTTAGGGCCGTGAGTAACTTTTGCTTGCAAACTCGAGCTCTGAATCTCTACATACTTGGCAAGATACGGGGGTTTTCATTATATAAAAATTCCAAACGCAATTTATGGAAAGCCCATTATACTAGCACTGAACTACTAGAGATGAGGACGGAAGCAATGGAGATTCCATAAATTACGTATATTCTTGTGTTTTAAATTTAAATATTTTTCCTACTTTTACCGCTAGTCTCCTGCAGGTGAAGAAATTCCGCCTTAAAATACACTCTGGCCCTACTTTGAGTTGACGTAATTTATGGACACCCCTCTACCGATGAAGTGGAGGGATAATAAGATGGGATGGACGGGGACAGCCCGGAGACGAAGAAGAAGATGAAGACCTTACTCAAGGCTCAAGTCCACGACAGTGATAAACTTTCTCCTCCACAGTTTTCAATCTTATTCAAGGAAGGAAAGGATTTTCTATTTCTCTGCCCTCATTCGTCCCTATACTAAATATACTAAATACTCCCGACGCACATCCGAAATACAACTATACAGTCTAAGGGGCGCACCTAACAACAATAAAATATAGATTTCCGGTGAAAGTCCCTTACTTCAAAATATCCTTAAGCTAAATCACTCGTTCATTTTTTGCAGTTAGGGATAATGAGCTTTTTAAGCTCCGGAGAAAGCACGGTTTTAATAAAATACACATCAAAATGTTGTACCCTACATAAATTCGATTTACAAATTGTTTTCATATGCCTTAAGTAAGTGGCCGACTGCTTCATACGCCACTGCTAGTATTGGACACATTGCAAGTAGTTAGTAGACGGCTGTACCTTCCCCTACCCGCATGAAATCCGAATCGGGGCTGAAGAGATAGTCAAGGACTTGACTACATAATACGTTATCTGCCAAACTACCTATATACACAACATCTTTCTTCATCTCAATCACAAGATACGTACTTGCAGGGCTACTTTTGTTATCTTTGGAAGCCCAAATCATCTCCACATGTCCCATTTTATTTAGTCTTTTCAACCAGTAACCTACTTTCCATTTAATTCCACAACTTTTCTCCAGAAATATCTTTCTCCAGGGCACCTTAGGCAAAATCGCACTGTACTTAAATATGTAGGGCATCTATTTTTTTTAAACTAGGCATTAGCTTTTTAAACTGGAATATACGTGTATAGGTATACCCATATACATTTTAGACACACTTAAAATTATTAATTGTGAGTGCTAGCAACTAAATTATTTGATCAAACTTTCACTATTGACTCATTTCTCCTTTCATACAAAATCCTTAGGAAAAAAACTATACAAAGTACCAGCTACTTACGAAACGTTTAGAGCTCCAAATCCAGCCCGACAACAAAGTGAAAGTCAGACTTAAAGTCAAAGGACAGGAAAAAGGAGAGATTATGAAATTGAGAGGAAAGTAGGAAGTTTCTTAGAAGCCTTTGTAAATAGTACTTTAGCAGAAATAGAAGAGGGAAAAAAATGAAATTTGCTTTTGTAAAAATTGACATGTTTATTGAAATGAAATTCATTGTTGATTTGAATAGCAATGTGGAAAGGGAAAGCTGAACTTCCTTTAGTGTACTTTCTTCACTCAGCTCACATGGACAACCGTTCCCTTTTATTTCTCTCTCTCTCTCTCTCTCCAGGTTTTTATCCCAGACATTTCTGTGCAGTGCTTTATAAGTTTGCTTATCTGGATGATTACACCAATAGCTTTGGACTTGAGAGTGGAGACTGGCTCACTTTCTTTATTTTCTCTCTAGAATATTCAAGTCCTTTTTTTCTTTCTTCCTTTTCTATTCATGGCTTCCCTTTCCATGGGGTGTACGTGAACCCAACTATAATTATAAGGAGAATCTCCAACTAGCCAGGCTTAGGAAGCAAAATGTGTCCAAGAGTTCTAAAGAAATAATATGAAACCTCCTAAAAATAGGAGAAAGCATCACATTATTGCCATCAAAAAGTTTTCTATTTTGTACAGCATCTAGATACACTTTCCTAAGTTTGCAATTAACTACGTTTGCACAGTCTCACGAACGTTAAAATGCTCTTTCATAACGTATTCACCAGTTTTTAACCTTTTAGAAACGGTATTATATTAAGTTTGACATCTTTTCGACAGTGATAATTTCTTGTTTTACTTGTTTTTGAAAGAGTTAAATTCTTGTTTTACATGTTTTTGAAAATGCAATATTTTTTGTTTTGACCTTTTGGAAAGAGCTAATTTTATGTTTTACATGTTTTTGAAAGAGTTAATTTAATGTTTTACACGTTTTTGAAAATGTTAATATCTTGCTTCAAACCTACTGAAAGTGTAATTTTCTTGTTTTGTATCTTTTTGAAAATGTTAATTTATTATTTTAACCTTTTTGAAAGTCTCAGTTACTGGTTTTGAATGCTTTTTAAAATTATAATTTCTAGTAAAAAGCAATTGTGAAAACAACGCCTGTTTAGCTTGATATTTGGCCACATGTGATCTTGCCCTTTGTCTGTATTTAACACATGGATTGTTTTTTGCTTTAAAGAAACAAAAGAAAGGTCACATTGCTTCTTAGTCGATGAATAATACGTTACAAACAAACCGTGCGTCTACACATATATACGTACTACACTTTCACTGACATTACAAATCCGTAAAAGAGATTTACATGGAAGGAAGAAGAAGGAGGCTTGGTTTAGCATTAGCATGGCGGAAAATGGAAGGTTTCGAAGGCACATTCATAGAAAGGGAGGAAAAGCATGGTGAAAGGAAAGAATGTGGTGGTCATGAAAATACGAGGACGAGTGATATGTCTTCATCCTTTTTGGATTTTGGATTTTCCGACTAAACTCTCCTTGTCCTTTGCCAACAAAACCAATCCTCCATTTTAAGTTCCTTCCACACACAAACTTTGCACAGTCTCTACTTTCTCCTCTCGTATTTTCCATTGCCATTGCTTTTTTTGTGTACAGGTATTTATATACATTGGGATATTGTTATATTTTTGTTTGCTTGGGGTTGACGTCTAAAGTACTCTAAAAAATTGGAGCCTTTTAGCATTTGTAGATTATTCCTTGCACCGGCTTGCAATTCGAGGATTTTATATTCTAATTCTTGGCAAAATAATATTATGTAATCATAACCTACAAACGTACACTTTCACCTGAAATCTCAATAAATATTGAATAGTTTATAAATCTTATTCTAAGCTAAGGAAAATGCAGAGTTTGTAAAACAACGTTATTGGCCACATCTGTTAAAATAAACATTGTTAATCAGAATAAACAAAGTATTTACTTTTGTCCTTCAAAGCACCTGCAGACTGAGAACAATAAATGCTTAAATCTTCTGGGTAATTCTGTGTATTCAATTCTGTGAGAACCCACAGATTCAAGGGCGCACGTGTCCAATTTTCCAATTAATTGTGTATAGTACATATTTTCTGCATTTATAAGTTTTCATTTTTTTTTATTCTAGTACAATATTTGCACGGATAACCCTCTTATTTGATTTGCAAAAGTTTTATGAGCCATAAATCCTATGATAATATGATTATTTTACAATTACTTTATCTATTGTTTACCCCATTCTTTGTTTTATTGTAAAAGTTCAATTTGGAATGCGTTGTTCCTCGTTCGCTATGAGCTGTATACCTCCTTGTTCAACGTGATTTAATATGAAAATTTGAATGACAATATTTGAGAAGATAAATAAAAAATTGACATTTGTACAGTAAAATAACTGAGCTTTGTTTCTCATGAGTGTTTCTCAAGATCCTATCGACGTTGGGTGGGTGCAGAGAGGAACACTTTGTCATTTTTACGGGAGATCAATTGCAAGTACAAAATTCGTTCCCAATAAATCTTTCATAATCTTTAACCAAACGGAGCTTAAAAAACAGTTGCAGACAAGTAATAGGTCTTAAGGTTCTTTTTATTTTGCAAACTTTCCCTTTTCCGGCCTGTCTTCACATTTGTCATAGAATCTGAGCTTTTTCTGCGGTGAAAACTTTGAACAAAAATTTTAAAATATGCCAAAGTTTTTAACAGTGGCCATAACGGCTCGTGCTGGGAAGAATTTTTGTAGCTTTGGTCCGGTCCTAACATTCGAACAAGCAATGATCGAACCATGCTGAAATTACATCTTTGAGAGATCCCAGGGGGGCAAAGCAATAAGTTGTTTGTTCATTCTTTATGTAACAACTAGTAATTCAAGTTCTGAGAGATGCTTAACTTTGTGCGAAGGAAGTTCTGAAGATGATGAAAATGCAAGCAGCTGTTAAAAGTACAGATTCAAAATGGGTTCTCTCGTTTCCGGAGCTACTATAGACTGTCCCAGGTAAAAGTAAATGTAATATGTACCTACCTAGGTATACAAATGTATAAAACAAGTAGAACCATTTATTATAAGGACCTACAAGAGTAAGCTACAGCAAAATTTCCAATAATGTTTTTGCAAGCGTTTTTTTTTCGCAAAACGGTGCTGCAATTAAATTGTATTGTGTGACGTAATTTTGACAAACAGTACTTTCCCTCTTGCTTGTTGAACTATCTCAAGTTTGAGTACTTCAAACCATATTTTCAAAGCTTGTTTTCTGAGTGTTGGCGCATTCTTTAATTTTTTGATACAACCGGGAAAATTTATTATTCCCTCTTTATGTTCTAATTCCATTGCAAGAAAGACAACAGTTTTCTAAGCCATTAAATAATTAAGCTACTTTATTATTTGCGCACCTATGAACTTCACATGGTGCGTAAAAGCAAGACTATCACAGAAGCAATGTACAGTATAGCATAGTTGTTCAAAGTTGAATTTACCAATTAAATAGGGTATGGTTATGTTAATTATTTGGGAAGTATCTGCAGAAGCAAAGCAGCACTTTGTTTTACAAAGGAAATAGTATATAACAAAAAATTAGCATTAAAAGCCAAAAATATGTTGGCTACTCATTAAAGCACTAGATAATGCTTAGACTGTTTTTGAAGCTCCTAAACCATGATTTGCTTTACAAAGATCGTAAAAAATAATGCCTTTGTCATTAATTAAAATTATAAAAACATATCTTGCGCGTTTTTGATGGAGCCTAAAGAATACCTTCCACTCCTTATAAAATTCAAAAACAGGATTTGCACCTTTTAAAAAGTCAGAAATACTTACTGCCTCTATAAAATAAACAATGTATTTCAGACAAAATTGAAAACACGTCAAGTATTGCTTCTTCAAGGAGGATCTGGTTTCAAGTCATGACAAAAGAGTAGCTGTATCCCCAGAATCGGATGCAGGCATGCAGAAAGCGAGTAGCTTTTAACAACTTTCGCTGCTTTTGATGAGTACAGTGCATCTACGGTTGTAGGATAATTTAATTTGAAGGTAGAGAATACACTGATGAAGGCAGGATGAGGTCCGTATGAGGTTGGGATGGAGACGTGTGCGTTCAAAGAGTTAATTTCACTCTTCATAAATTCTATGTATGAGGAAAGAGAAAGTTGACGAAAATTTAGTTTTTCCAGTGCAGTCGTGGAATGAGAAATCCTTTAGCGTACATTTCATTTGGGGAATCGTGTGGAAGAATATTTTACAAACTATTTCCTCCCTTTCACTTGAGCCCACTTTTCTCATCAAGTGCTTCTGCGGTGGGTTGTTAGTTGTTAGTTCTGTGGGCTACAGCTGTATTAATTCCATACATTTCATACTTTATCTTCACCGAGCCTTATTTGTTTTACTCAGTTTCATACAACAAATATGAACCTCTGCTCTTCAAAATCCTGCTTCCTTCCTACAAAGTACATTCCAAGTAACAGCAACAATTACCAGCCCAAGGACTTTCCTGTACCCACATCGTTTTGTTCATGGATTAAAGCAAACACATACCTCTACAGTTGTTCTAGTTTTTGAATGCCTGCGTTAGAACCTTTAGAGTTGCAGTACTTCACGGGTCGTGCATATGAATCGAACTGTTAGTTAAAGATGTAATATTAGCCTCGTATTTATTTATAACCTTAATGTTGCATTAACAGGAAAATGGTTGCTTGTTAACCTGCAAGCATTGCATCAGTGTATCATAAATGTTATTCCCAGATATGTACATACGTGGACATTGAGCTCTATCGAGTAAAACACGCTTTTAAATTTATGTAAGTACCCACACTTTTTTATGATACTATAGAGATAACACGTCCAGTTCTCGTAAATGATAAAAAGGACCACGTTTTACTAAAAGTATCCTTCTCACCATAAAGCAAGCATGTACAGTATACACTATAGCTATGTTGTACAACTACATATATTCATCCATGTTTGTCAACTTATGAGCATAAATGATGCAGAAAGTTTTAGTACGTAGTTCTAGAATTGAAAGAGAAAGGGAAAGTCTGTGAAAAGGCTAGAGATATGGTAGAATGGTTGACATTGATGCTTGCGTTGAATTCTGAAACTTTGACTTTGAAATGAAAGCAAGTCTGCGTCCAGTGGAATAAAAGTTGATGCTATATGAAACTACAATATAAGTATATCTTTTGAATCGGTACTTGTTGTGTGCCCTCTGAGGAACCAAAATGGAGGTTTTGTCTTTTCAAATGTCGAACAGATTCGAAACACATATTTCAAAAATACCGCCACATTCCGTACTTTTTTGATTTGGTCTTTCTTTTGTAAATTCTGCTTGCGGGCTACACTTATTTGTAGTAAAAATTATATTTCGTAAGATGCCAATATTTCCAGTGTTGCTTCTTCAGTAACAATTTGCTGCTTCGTATACATCCATTTTGTGTGAAAACCATAAAAAACCCAAAAATAAGAGTAAAAGAAGTTGTGAGTGAAAGTATAAGAGTGAAAGTAGAAGGGCTTACCGTTCTATCTCCAAGATGTTTGACTCGACATTTGAGTGTAGCCGTTTGTCCTACCACAGAGGTAACATTCCGTGAGCCCACAACGTCAAAATAAGGTCGTTCAATTTTCCCATCGTCTCGAAATGAACTCGCGATTCCTGGGAGAACGTCCGATGTCTCTCCAGCACCTGTTCAGCCAATTCAAAAAAACATAGCTAACTTTAGTCCACAGACTCACACACACCTCAATGCGAATGCAATCTGCTTGTCCAAGAACTCTGTCAACAACACAGAGAATATGATTATGACTAACTCCGTTTTATATACCCATCTTCATTTTCTATATCAGCAGACTCCCACACGTAAGGATCACTTTATCATCCACCAAGTGTCCATATATGTGAAAGCATATCATAAAAACACACGTTCATAAAACTGCTCTGTTTGCTTTCACCTACTTTCACTAACGTTCTCACTGGGTTTCATTTGTATATTTACATTTTCCATTTACTTTTCTCATCATTATTTTAATACAACTGATCTGTTGGGACGCCTTCCAGCGTTTCTAAACAAAATCTAGTGTTTTTCAAATCTGCAATTAGGGAGATCAAAATCATAGCTTTACACTGCCCATTCTGGTTAAGGAGGGTAGTACCGCTGTACTGTCTATTTACTGAGTAACGTGGTTTCCAAAAATCTGAAAATGGCTCTACTATTAACGTTGATGTTTCCTACTTATTCTTTCGTTTATAGGAGCTCTGCAAAACAAAAACTATTTATTTTGCGTCTATAAGGTCTTATTTATAAAAAATCCAAGATAATTTAAAATTAAAAAATTGTAAAGCATGGTACAGATGATCTACAAGCATAGTTTTACAGTTTATTTTTATAAACTTATTTACATTTTCAAAAATAAGGTTCAGCAATGTTACAGTAATATAGTGCTTCTCCATACAGTATTGTTATTATAGCAAGGGCTCAAAATGGACGGATAATACGTCTCGGATTTGTGTTGTTGCCAATTGCGATATGGCCTAGATGTTTGACCAAAATTCGAGCTAGCAGAGTAGCTCGAAAATAATTCTCAATTGGAAACTTCTTGCAATGTTTTGAGCCATCAAGCTAAATGGGAGTAGAAATACTGAGTGCTGAATGTTATAAAATATATTGGAGAAAGTTATGGCTAAAGAAAAGCGAAGGAAAGTTTGAGTGGTAGGTTGGCTACGAGACCAGATATAAGAAGCTTACAATGGAAAGTTATATGCTGGGCTGTCTGGTATACTATATAGCATTAATCCTTAGTGAAAGCAGAAATCTCGTCTTTCATTTCGTCATGAAATCCACGTTGATTATCATCCACTTTATGGTTATTGGACGAGACTCCATCCCCATTCCTTCCGCCAATGAAACCAACACTTTACGCTCAATTTATTACACAAGTATCTACAATTGCATCCGGGTCCCTTTCTCTCCCTATTCCCTTCGATGCTGGAACATTTGTACTTTCACCCACTTTCACCAAAACACACTTTTTACTACCATGTAGAAATAACCGCATTACATTACAACACATTATCATCTTGTTTGTGGCTTAAGTCTAATTTATCTCCAGCTTTATTTAAATGCAGCTTAAACTCATAGCCTAACATATACATACCTTCAGATGTCATCTAACTCCAACATGGAAACGTGCAAATATTACTTCTATGTTAATACCACGATTACCTACTGGGAATGCAATATTGTTCTGCAAGGAAAGCACAAATGTATTTATTCCCTTAAACGTTATTCAGAACGAGATTACTAAGAGGCTCATTTCTCAACATTTATTTTATTTTGACTAATCTTAACATATCCGAGCACAGAAGGCAAGCTTCATTCGCTCATGTATTGAAGAAAGATGTAGCTTGGAGAAAGTTCGATTCTCTCTTTAAAATTGACTTGGTTTTCCTTTCTTCTGTGTATGTGCTACAACTTGTAGTGACCTGACTGTGAAAGGAGAAAATTCTGTACTGCTGTCCAGTGAAAATACCCTCAAAGCTTCATCTCAAATGATATGATTTGAAAAGACTCACTGGGCCGGAAGATTATAATCAATAAACATGCCTTTCTCCCAAAAAAATTCAAGGAAGCAATTCAATGTTACAAATGAAATAAATACTTCGTCCAGAAGACCAACAACATGTGCTATCAGTATCAACAACTTTCACTCAGCTCTCTATTTAACTTTCTCTCTTCTCGTTTCTGTAGTTTTGCTTGGTCACTCAAGACCAACACAATTACTTTACACAAGCTTTGGATTTCTATACAGAAAGTCCTTGTGCATGTTATTGGAAATATTTTGTACCCTTAATTTGGCTTCCCCAATAACAACGAGTTCTCTAACTCAAGCATGTACTGAGTTTGTACTTATTGTAAGTACCAGAGTCTCCATTTCAAACCAAAATAGAAAAGAAGCTTCTTGAGTTTCTCAATTTGTTTACTATTTAGCTATCACTAGTTTTTAAATGTTGGGGCAGAAAATCGATTTCAAAGACGTATAAGCTTTTTTAAGTTCCCAAAGTGGCTAAGTTCATTTTTTGGAATAATTACATAGGTTGTGCAAAACATCTTTAATTATCAAGGATTTTGACAATTTGGGAATTTGCAAAGCCGATTTTTGTAGAAGCAGTTTCTTAAAAAATATATATCATAAAAGTCTAAGCTAAAAATACGTTGAAAGCATTTAGATGGTCAATAACGTCACCAAACGGAAAGAACTGTTTGCAACTTATCGACGATTTGCTCAACTCGCTCGATTCTGCAGTGGAGGCAAGTTTGTGGGAACGTCCATCTAATGTCCGCCAACAGACAAAAATAATTGTCAATTATTTGTTAAAATAGCCCTTGCAGGAGAATGTACACAGAGCATAGATATGTTTACCCCGTAACACAAACAACAAATAAACACACATATAAATACGTTTTAATGGTTTCCATACATCATTTTAATCCCTTCACAAACAACTTCTAGCAATGCTAACGGAGACAGTGTAGTAAAAGTTTCATTGGCTTTCGCTGGAAGCATGTTGTCCGAAGCAGAGCCAAAACCTAAAGTGAAATTCAAAGTGGAACTGTGTAAGAACAGAGAGACAGGAATTTTGACAATATTTTGTTGGGAGGAAGTCAACGCAAGGAAGTTAAATTCGAGGCATGCAATGGGGAAGGCGCTGGAGTAATGGCCAACAAGGGAATGCTAACGCACGGACATTAAGTCTAAAAACAGGAAAGCCAAGAGAGAGAGAATCTAGAAATCTTCTGCCCGCTGTATCCTTACAGAAGAAGAAAAGTGACCCTTTTTTATAAAACACAAAGTATGAATCGACTATTCACTTACCTACTAGTTTTATACAGATATATTTTGGTTATACCGAACTTGCGTAGACTGTATTAATGATTGCATTGGATTATTTTGATATTTGTTGATTATTGAATCGGATCGAAATGTGTTATTTTTCAAAATTAAAAACGTTTAAAATACAATATTCGGAAAACCTTAAAAGGTTCTAACCGTGATATTTGAAATCGCTCATAACGCGTTGTTTTTAACTCAAAAGCTGATTTTTGTTCTCGAATAAAACTTTAGCTTCTTCAGTAACGAGATGTGATAGCTTTCTCTTTCTTTACGTTCTCCATTTATGGTGGATGTTGATATTGCTATTCGAAGGCCATTGTTACTCTGCAATGCAATTCCATGAAACCATTTCATTTCAAAACTTACTCCCCATCCTAATATTAGTTCACTGAATGTCTTTCACATCTCCGTTTCTCTTGTGCCCAGTCAATCGTCTCTGTATCCAAACTTAAGAGACGTCCACAAATTGTTTACACAAAAGCTTGTAGGGTCTGCAACGTTCAACGATAGCAATTGTCTAAATAGTAACGAATACCAGAACAGGAGGTCCAAAGTTTTTACAAAAACTGCAAACGTAGTATATACATGCTGTCTTAACCTTCCACTATGAAACATGTTTACCCCCACGCACTATCTCTTTACCGCACCTCAGCACAGCACGCTCTACTTTCGCCATAAAATATTATTTTTATCACTTAAGTGTCTACCTATGTGCCACCTTTTATTTTTTAGTAAATTTTTAAAGCAGGAAAACCCAATAATATTCACCACTAAGTCAGTGCCAACTACTCTTAAATGAACCGTATGTATGTATTCCGGATAGCAATTTAAAAATAGCCAGCCAGGTTTGAAAACCAATTATCAAAATACGTCGCTTAGAAAAGACCAATTTGTGTAATTGCATACAGGTACATATGTGGAATGCAAATATTTTGTTTTCGTCTTTTTATAAATAAAAGGTGTGTTATACTTGGATTGGCTTACACCGATTTAACTAAATGTCTTTTGAATCATGAAACCAGCTTTTTCTGTAGTCCAAATGCTCGTAGGTAAGACCTATCTAATTTCTTGGTGCTGCAAAGGAGAACAAATAATTTATTGTTGATTGTATTTTGTGCTTTTGAAACAAAGTGAGCTACAAAAAATTGTACATTTAAATATTGCACGCAGCGTCATACACAAAACAGAGAGTTTTTATTCGCTCAAGAATGAAGAGAAAACGCACAATGAATATAAGTACCAATCTAAACTTTCTACAGTATAGTGCATAGTTTATAGTAGTTTACTACAATATTTGAATTTCGCTTTCCCTCCAATTTATTGCTTACTACTTTCTGCAAGCTTTCTGTACTACCTTCTGCGCTTTCTCCTACCTATGCTGATGGTACAATTTAGGACTAGTATGCTCACAATCTAAAATCTGTGGATTCCCTTATATTAAATTCCACTCTCCTTCCTTTCTCTTGTTCGTTTCTACGTCTCCACGTAAAGTAAACTGGATGCAGGAATGACAAGGGCTCTAGTACTGTAATGCTTGGAAGGTTTCCTTGCACATTATTTTGATGGGAGAAAGTTGTGTTGAATCATAAGTCGTCTGTCTGCAGACGCATGTAGAACTCGGTCCATAATGCTCGAGCATATAAAGCGCCCAAGTTGACAGAAGCCCATTTCAAACAGAGATAACACAGTCATCAATTATGGTGAACAACCCAGGAGCAACATATCAATGATGTATCATCCAACATTCAACTTAACATCATCTTCATCTCCTTCCCCTTCCCTCCTTCCATCTACGCTCTTACCCCCATCACATTATCATACTAAACACACGTGCAAGCGTCTAGGCCACTCTCCTGTCATTTTTCTAAACGATCAACTTTACTACACTAATTCTTAACATATTTTCCCATCACATTTTCCAACTAAAACCATGCAGTTTTACTTACAGTACTTCCGTTTCACCACTTTTGTTCATTCAGTAGCTTACAGTACGACGAGAACAAAACGTTAATTCATGTAAAGCCTGCCATACACAGACGACACGGCTTTAACGCGTAAAACATGCACAAGTAACGGCAAACGCTTTATGATGCCGTACCTAATGCATACAATACATATTTTTTAGTACAAACATTATCAAAATAATCCGTTATTTCCAATGATATTTTTTTAGGTCTGCATGTAGGAGCAGATACTTCGGAATTTTTTGTTACGAAAATTATATTAATTTGTTGCTTGGTTAGACCAGGGTTTTCAATACCTGTGGCAATTTTGGACATGTATAACACTTACATTTTTTAAGTCACTTGCAAGGTGCAATCTCACCTTTTAAAACATTTATTTGATCCATCTAAAGGTTACACCATTTTTTAGATTTGTTAGTCATGTAGAATTAATAAGTAATGAAGCGATCAATATGTATATAAGTCCCATGCGCTGCCTAGGTAGTAATTTATCTTGAAGTAGAGAATGTAAAACTTCAAAATTCAAAAGCACTTTGAAAGTATAAAGCAAACCAAAAAATTGGTGCAAAGTCAAAAATATCAGTTTTGCTCTACAGTCTACAGGGAATATTTTGTAGAGAATGTAGAGAGAGAGCGAGAGAGGAAATCATAAAAGATAAAGACGCGGCCGCTGGTACCGGAGGTAAAGGATGAGTTTCCTTCTCAAAGTCTATCTACGCCTCCTTTCACTGGCAGTATATAACGGTGAAAGTGGTTGACTTGGTCTCATTCTTTTATAAGCAGACCAACGATCAAACATAACTACCTTCTTATCCTATCAACATACGCACAGGTGTATGCATACGAATCTTAAAATACTTGGTAGAATGCACTCTAAACGAATATGAAAAAGTAAACTAAAGTATCTAAAACTAGAAAAAGCAACTCGATCTATAAGCTCTAAAGTGGAAGCAAAAGTGAAAGTGAAGTGAAAGTAGGATCGCTTCCTCTACTTCTGCTTGCATGCTGCAACTGTACTCATTGTGTTAGAGTTTTGAAGTACAAAATTGGGATTTAAACTCTTCTACTCTCTCTCTGGCCAATTTTCTGCGTGATATGCTTATATTTATCCACCTACCTACCTTGCAGGTTCACCTCAACGTTATCTTTTGATGTTGTTTTCCTTATTTTTGAAGTTGTTGTAGTAGCACAAGAAGGCTGTGTAGAAGTGAGTCTACTGATAAAAAGCCCAAAAAAACTTTCTCTTATGCTCGTTCAGCCCACACGCTGCTATCTACCCGCTTTCATAAAATCCAACTTTTCCTTCCTTTCATTTGAAAATGTTGAACGTTACGAAGCCATAAGTTCAGGAAGCGTTTTTCACAGCTTAACCGCAACCGAGTCAATCGAAAACGACTTTAGTCAGGCATCCAGCATGCACCACACTAAATAGAATCGTCTTATGGAGGTTAGTGCAATGTGACCGATATGAAGTAGTCCGCAAAAAAGAGACTGCAGTTGAAGAAAATACTGCTAGTTTGCCAACCGTTTTTTGCTGATTGTTATAACGGTAGCATTCTGTGTCTATAAGTATTGAAGATGTTATAATTCCAACCTGCAGTAAAAGACATTGGTTTTACTTTTACAGCTACGCATAAATAACAGTAATACGTGAATTAAGGTTAATGCATCTTTCAGCTTATTCCTAGTAAAGAAGGCACTGTCATAGCTGAAACAGCGATTATTTTGAACTAGAAACAATTCTAATTTTACGCCAAAAGTATGCCCTCGGGTTGCCAGCTAGTGAGTGTTCTTAAACAGAATATCATTATCACAGTGCATTGATGTATTTAGAAGCTTAGCATTTGTTAGTTAACAAGCTAATAAATATAAACTTGCTCTTAGTCTACATGGGGAAATAGGTTGGCCAATACATAAGAACTTGACTATACTTTCACTTCTGTGTTGTTTTTAGATACTCAGCCGATGCGCCACTGCATTACACCGTTATACAGAAATAGATGTTTAGGGGAAAGCTCTGTAAATGCAAAAGGTTGCCTAGATGCATTGTTGCCGTCGGAGATGAGACCCAGACATAAAATAGAAAGTAAAAACTGGGTAAATTTTATGGAGTGGTCATAAAATCCAAGTTGAATTTATACACTGTAGTGATGATGATCTGGTAAAAGCAGGGAAGGAGACGTAATTGGACACTTGGAGTCATATAAAAACTGGAAAGGGAGTAAAAGTAGGAGAAAGCTTTGGAAATTCCAATTCGGTCTCCCTCAGTAAACCACTTACTTTGTCATTTCCTCCTTTCCCTCTGTTTACCATCGCATCAAATTACAAACTTGCTTAGCCGACTCATTTTCAGTCGAGATAAAACCACACAATGTCATTCTCGTTTCTCTCTGAGTATTGAGAAGCCTGCGTCCTTTTGTATTTCTGGTCATATTGCTTCATATTGCTACTACATATGCCTTTAGAGAGCATACTTGAAAGCCCGCGCTGTAAAACAGGTAGAGTGAACAATTTTTTATTAGAACTTGCTTTTTAAAAAGGTATAGCTTAATTTTTAAAGTAGATAGTGTCACATCCGTCAACATTACGAAATATGTACATCACAGCAATCGTATCGGTAAAATGGAAAGTAGCATCGATTTATCACTGCCACAACGTATAGCTTTCTCTTCTGCCTTACCGTGATATTCACTTACATTCTTGAAAAATCCAATCCAAAAGAAAGGTTGCACATCAAATGCAATAAGCCAGTTTAAAAAATTGCATTCTTTAAAACAATTTAATCTTCATAGATGCAAGTACAGTTATAATTTCATTTATCGTGGATGAGTAATAGATGCAGGGCAGATATAGCTGGTACAATTATTTTCATATTATAAAGAATGAGTCTATTTTAAGTGCAACGAATGCTTCAAGCACTAAAACGGTTTTTTGGTGAATGCTTTCATTCTAAGTGGGGACTAACTATTCTACGATTGGCGTGTGCATGGTTATTATTACCACCCACTATTGCTTAAGCAGAAAATAAAATTATGTTATAAAAATATTGTTTGTGCAGTAGAACAATGTTTGTTTAAGTGCTCTTAAAAGAGGCTCTGAATCATTTGTAGAAATTTGTAATGGAAACAAATGTGACATATGCAAATGAGCCTCTGAGCTGGAGTTATATTATAATCTATTACCATTTGTCACAATAAATTTTGCATCTGTTCCATTACAATTTATAAATAGAAGAGGAGGCTAAAGAGAAAGTCATTCAATAATCATTTCGACCCAAAACTTTCACTTTCACTTGTTCCCGGACTTCCAGCTAAAAAATTGTTTCTCCTCACAATTTAAAGCTCCTACTAAATAATACAGTCACTAGTTTCTAGCCCACACATCTTTATAGTTGTGTATCTTAGATTCAAATTGGGATATCTTGCATTTTTATTTCATAGGGAGTGTACTTTTCCCAACACTGCCTGTTTGGTTTTGAAGATTTGAAATGTTTTTTAATGTTTGTTTCTTAGACCATAGCCATACTTACAATTTTTTTAAAACATTGTCTACTAATTCTACCTTAGTTATCACCCTTTGCACCTATCACCCACTAGACAAATGTGTTGGAATCTCTGTCTGCGTTTCATGCTAGACATCCTTGTTTATCCTGGGAAATGGGAAGAGGGAAGATAAGATAGGATTACGAGCCTACAGGCAACGATGGCAGGGCTGCCGTCCGTCTGCTCTCTTTACGTCTTCAATTGGTCAACACAGAAGCAACTTGGAAATAAGGAAAAAAAAGTCTAGGAAAAAAAATCTACAAGGAGATAAAAACGGGTTTGGCAAATTGCCATGGGAATCAAAGCAATTGCAAAATTTATTCCTTTCTCTCTACGTTCTCCAGAAAAAGAGAAACTACGCCGGCAAAAGAAGGGAAAGGGACTCGTCCTCCAACAATCCGAATTTTTGCTCATGCCATTTTTGACAGCGTACATATTCATCAGACATAATTTATGTGTACAAACTCCAGATTTTATGAAAGCAAATAAATGAGCTCGTCTTCCGTCTCTCAGGGAATATTTCTCAAAAACTAGGCGCAAAATTCCACCGAGTTTACAGAGCAAACAAAATTATTCGCAAAGAGCAAAGACATGGTTACCCATTTCAAAGGAAAAAATACCTTGTTGGAAAAGGAGATACGCAAACACATACTTATAATCATGGTGATGATACTTACGATGTGTAAACAGACCATTTATAAAAACGTATGTCTAATATTTATGTAGGTAGGTACATCGTCGATAACCTAGTAAGTTGATAAGGTAAATCATAAATCTCAATAAAACGTTACATAGCATTTTACATATCCTGTACCAAATGTATCTAAACAAATATGACAGAATGTGCATACGTATTTACGCAAACTATTAAAATAATAAAAGTGTTTGTTTTAAATTAAACAACTTTTGAGAAAAATTAAGTATTTATGAACCTTGCCAAAATAGTTGGATTTAAAACCCAAGATTTTTGCCACGTGTACATCCAATTTCTTACAAGTCAACATCCAAATAATGTGTGCACAATTGTGAACGACGCAGAAAGTGGAGCATATGTTCCTTCGAAAGTGTCACAAGCATCAAAGTCACCGTCATAAACGTATCAACTTTCCTTCAAATGTCCGCCCAATCCAGTGGCTGAGCCAAAACAGAATGGACTGACAGTGCAGGAAAGTTTAGAAAAATTGTTCAAGAAAATGTTATGCAGTACAATGAACCCCAGTAAGTGTACAATGTCATATTGTATGACGTAATGTTTGAAAGGTCTTGTACAGTGTACATGTCAGTGGCTGAAAGTTATTCTTATGTATTTACATCCTCTGTAGTGGGTACACATATCATTGTCTTTTTATAGATAAAGTATATATCGTCACTTAAGAAACAAAATGATGCACATCCAATTTAGCCTAAAAGCAAAGTTATGCAATTCCAGGCGTATAATTCAGATGTGCACCATTGAAGCATGGGTCTCTTGATTTGCTTCACTTTGCTTGGAATCAAAATTGGGTGCACATCTTTTTGCTTCTTAAACGACGATATAAATGTAGTAATTGCAGTTCTATCTATAGGATTCTCTGTGTTGGATTCTTGTGGCTGTCATTATAAATTTGATTTCACGCTTCCAACCCCACGTCCAAGAAGCGACGGTCTCCGTCTCATTTAAATGCACGTGTGGGGCTATAAATACTCCACGCAATCCCACAAACTCCCGCAAACTTTCCAAAGTCATGCACAAGAGCATCCTCGCCTCTCTCTATCTCTCGTCTTTACGCCTGTATTTTAATTCCATCCTTCAGTTTTCAGCTCATTTCTAGGTACTAAGTAACTCACACGCACAAATGGAAAAATGCAAACGCCATCCGTGTGTTCGGATGGAGAAATGGGTGATTTCGTCACTTTCTCTTTTTCGCAACATTACATGAACAAAATAGTAAAACGTTGTTGTATTTTGTAAAATACTTGTCCACAGTTACGTGATTTGAATCTTTGACTTTTGATTTTATGCCTAATTGTTTTAACTATTAAATTGTCATTTTGTGCATTTTATTTTCGTGTCAAAACATTGTATTTTATTTCTGAATCAACAAAATTGGATTTAAAACTGTATTTTAGCAGTTGAAACGAATTATACAAAATTCGAAAGAAAATCAAAATGGACGCATTTACTTCGCCAGGGCTTCCGGCTAGGACGAAATTTCCATTAAAAGAGCCTCTTCCAGAAACTACTTGTATGAAGTAGCATCTTTGCGGGGTGAATGGTGTTTGTTGCAACAGTAAATCCCTAGAAAATTGAATGTAAAGTAAGCTGCGTGCCTTTATTTTTTCTTGGTAGCATTGTATGCGTTACTTTTGGTACGAAATGTGAGGGAACGCATGCTAGCGAATCCATTGTTTAACTTCTAGCTTGGTAAATCGTAAAGCTAAATAAATTCCTTATGTGTGTGTATGGGTGTCGTTGTACTGCCTTGGCTTAGATTAGTGAGCACTGGCTAAAACGGGGAAGGAGAAGGAAATAGTTGGTTGAATTTGAATTTAAGTTTTTCTTTCGTTGGGTGAATTGGCGGTTGACAAAGCGTGCGAGACGGAGCAGAAAATCGATTTGGGAGTCTGAATGACATTTCCTTCTAAAAAGCATTGTCAACATAATTTGCATGATTTGTTGTCTCTTCTCCTTTCTCTTTCGCTTTCTCTCCGCCATTCAACTTTCACTTGACTTTCTCTGGCCAAATTTAAAAGTATTATAACAACATCCCAAGAATACTGTGGAGCTCAAGAAGCAAAATGGCGTAACTCCAATACTAAAACAATTCTGTTGTGCGAACTTCAAGGTGTACAGTCAGCACTGTTTAAAATGTCAAATTGAACTTTTTCTTTCCTGAAAGAATCAAACAGCAGACTTTTAGTTCTTTAACAAATTGCGTCAATATTAGCTCGTGTAGCTTTAAAATGAACGTACCTTGGTAATATACTTTTTATCAATTCAAAAAAGGGTAAATACAGGCTGGTATCTTTTCATAACTATACTTATCGGTGGTCAAACTTTGGGTTTGCCTTCAATTTTGAAATTTTTAACGTTGTAAAGGTAAACTAATTTTTATAATATTGACTATTAAATGGTTTTGGCTTTACGTGTTTTTGCTCCTTCTGTCTGTGATATAACGAAATAATTTTCGACAAACGGAGAGCCATGAGGAAAGCTTTCTTTTCCCCGTTGCCTTTGGTTCACTGTCTACTTTCTCTAAATACTCTTGCCGTCTAACTTTCACTCCCTTTCTTTTCCCCGGCTTTCTTTTCTTTTCCCTTTGTTATACTGGCATGCGTCATTAGATTCTCATTTTTTATATTTTACAACCCCGTCAATTTTATATAGTCAGAATAGTGCTCAGTCAACCCTTCAAAAATCTTAAAATGACATCACTTTCACTTTTACTTCAACTTATACTTTTAGCTCTATCCGACGAGCAATCGCTTTTTAACGACAGGACGACAAAACGCTTGGCACAAATTATCATGACAAACGCATTTCACCGAAACATTGTCTGGCCAAAGGATGTGCCGCCATTGCAACCATGTAAAAAATTCAATCTAGCTCACTTTCAATTTCCAAGATTTACGACACCGTAATAAAACTAAATTTTATTGTTCTTTTATGCTTATAGATGTTCATTTTATTATTGTATGTACATCTGCCCTACAGGCGAATGCACAAGATAACCTCTAAATTGTTTAAAACAATTGAATTGATTTTAGATTTCAGCGTAAAATTGCTCAAGTTTCGTTTCTTTACGTGTTTGTTAAAACTGCGCTGGTGTTTTAAAAACTATAAAGTTTGAATCAAAATGGCCTGTGTAAACACAAATGTTGCTTTTCTCAATATTAAACGTAATGAGCTTGCATGGGTAGTCGATCACTCGAATTTTCATTTGTACTAATATCTTTGAAACAAAGACTATCCTAGCGATATATTTACCTTTTAAAAAGCAGGTTTCATTAACATAGTGTCTTTCAAAAGTATGTTGACAATACTATAGTTTTTGTAAAGGCTTTTACAAAAAGTATGTTTTTTCAAAATACATTCTTTGAAGTTAACCCCATCCAGAATAGTGGCTCTTATAAAAATGTAATTATTTTAAAAGTGTTAACACAAAGTATTACTTTTACAAAAACGGAATTATCAAAACACGTGCGGTTTAAAAAAAAAGGTTTCTTTAAATCACTTTTTGTGAAAAAGGTGGTGTATAAAGATATACATTCTGAAAAATTGTTTTAGTTGAATTAAAATATCGAAAAAAACTAAAATATCTGTAAATTCAATTTCACATTTTTTTAAACTAATCTTGTAGAGACCTTGCCTAACCGTGCCTAAAGCAAGCATTTAAATCAACAAAAATGTATAAAAAACGAAAAACCTTGATTTCACTTGCAGGTTTATCCATGGTTAACTTTAATTGTAGTTAGTTTATCCATGATTAGCGTGTGAAATCCGCACTAACCATTGTTTTAACCCATGGTTAGTGCTGATTTCACACGCTAATCGTGGATAAACTAACTATAGTTAAAGTTAATCATGATTAAAGTCGCAAGTGAAATCAAGGTCTAAGGAGCTTAACAAAACACTAAGCTATAAGCTTGCTTTCATAATAAAAGTTTATTTAACTGCTTGAAGCATTCTTAAGGCCACGTGTGGTGAAACAAGCGCATCTGTAATGATTTTCGAGAACTACATGCCCACATATTGATACACTATAAATACAGAGCGTGATATTTAATGAAATAAACAAA
>JAQFZC010002176.1:0-24449 GCA_034695205.1 Dicyrtoma fusca | reverse complement strand
TTATTAAAGTACATTGGATTTTGAGTACTCACGGATTGGTAAAACTCTGGTTTCATGTCCACAAAACAAAACTTTAGCCTAGAAACAACACACAACATGCTTTTGTAAAATGTAACGTTACTTGTTACTCTGTGATATCTTAGAATTTCCATTATGTTGGTCGCTGTTGTTTTTGAAAAGTATTCACTGTATTCGCCCTTCGCAATTTGGCATAGTAGCTTCACTCGTAACACTAAAAGTTGGATTATTGGGCTTTTAATACCCAGTCCCCCAACTCGTTGAGGCGCATACAGAAAGAATTTTTTTACCCATCTTTTTCCGGATCCCCATATGTACTAATGTCATTGTTCTCAAAAAATATTGTCGCAATAACATAGCATACATACATCGCAATGATATTGCTAAAACTGAAGTTTTATAACCAAATTTTGATTGGTCTTACGGTATTCAAATGTTTGAAACAGGGAGTGAATACATTTAGGACCTTACACAATTTTTCGGCTATTTTTTTTCGATTTAATTTCTCAGTAAGAACAAAACATTAAGTCATGCATTTTGTCTTGAAGTAATACCTTCAAAAACCCTGTGTACAAGGGATACCAAAAAAATGAATCAGTTAAAACCAAAATTTGTATAACCGAATTTGACCATTTTGGATTTCAATAAAAGTTAAAATAGATTTTGACTTCGTCGAATTTTTACGCTTTCAATTATCTAAGCAGGAACGTCCAAATTATACGGCGAAAAGGGAACTGGACAGACTTTCAGTTGCACCAAAATGAAATGAAAATTTTTTGAAGTTATCGGTACTAAAACGCCAGCCAAAGAACACATTTGGTGACTGACCATATTATATACAGGACGCGTACAACTAAATATCGTCGGTAAAGGGGCATTGCGGCGTAAGTCCAATTCTGCCTTAAAGTATTGTGGCGGGAGTCCATCGCTCAAATAATTTCATTTTGGCTCAAGTCCACAGAACAGTATTTTGTGTATGTGTGCGAGTTGTGAATAGCTCCGCTCCGCATATACCTAAGTGAATAGGTTTTCTCGTTTTGTGGACTTGCGCCACAATGCAACTAAGCAACGGCTGGACATACGTCACAATGCTTTTGAGCCAGTATTGGACTTACGCCACAATGCACCTTCCCCGACGATATGTTTTTTATTGAAAGTGTCACGTGAGTCTTCAGTCCGTTTTTGCAAAATACTACGGCTATACATTGCATTCACAAAACCGAAACTATACGCCGCTCTTGAATTTACAAAAAATAAACATTCTAGATGCAATTGTAACAAAAATAATTTACTTAAACGTGTTGGAAACAAATTATTCATATGTTGGCCACAGATAATATGTCTGCTTTCGAAAAAAAAATCCTGCTTGGAGCTTGGGAACATTTTTTCCTAGAATCGCTAAAACAATTCTGGTTTGCATGTATTTGAAAGCCTTTGCGGGCTCCCCTTATCATTGTATAAATTGGAAGTCCATGATTATAAAATTGGAAGTGTAAAAAATCAATAATTATGTTTTGACTTTTTCCTCAATTAAAATTATCCAATTTCAATTTTCAAACCTTTGATTTTTGCGTAGACTTGTTTTCTCACTGAAGCCAATTAATTGTAGACATGTTCTTTGTTCTATAGTTATTATTTCGTCATGTTATAAGTTATAATTTGTGGTTGTTTAGAAATTAAATAGAAAAAAAAACAGTCAAAAATATGAAACGTATTTCACCGTATGATTTTGCTTTAGTTGTCTGCATTGACGACACAGAATCTTTTATTACAGGTAAAACCTCAGATATTATGATGCAGTGAAAAAAGAAATTTTTTTTCAATAAAAATAGCTAGTTTGAAAACCATATCACTGCAAACCAGAGCTTGACATCGCAAAAATATGAATTTTCCGTTTCAGATTAAAATTCTTTTTTTAAAATTCGGATTCCGATATACATATTATACCGGTATCAACGATCTTTTAATTTTCCGAAGGATTATAATACCGATATATCCGAAATATATTCGAATACCGATGTCTGATATTTAAAAAGAATAATCCAACTACAACAATAACCAAGTTTTTTGCGGGTTTGTCGCATTACTTTTTAATATTGTCTGAATTTATTAACGATGAACAATATTTACTGAAACTTAAGTGCTCATGTAAAGTGCCATTAACTATGAAAATATACAAAAGTTTGCTCACAACAAAATTTAAAATTAGCATTAATAAGAGATGCAACAGTAATTTCTAACCATTACGACAATTTGAAAATTTTTACGACTACAGTTTCTAAGAGGCATTTTTATATTCAACATTTTTTTTAGTTGTGAAGTTAGGTATGTTATTTTTAGAGTTTAATGAAAGTACAATTACTATTATTTTCGCTGTATAAACTACAAATAAATGACTGGAAGCAGTAGCGTAGCCGGAGTGGGCCTAAAAGTGGGTCTTTCCCATATACATAGCTAACGTTAAAATAAAATTGCATATGGACCTAGGACCATGTCTACACTCTAAAGATTGGAAGATGATCTATCGGTATGGTGCGTCCACATATGGTATTCGGATTACTTTACCCCATTTTTTCATCAGTGTCGAAAGCCAATTAAAGTTTTATTGGTAGGTACCTTATATTCAACACTTAGGTACTCGCTTGTCGAAAATAGTGAATAGGTACGTTCGATTTTATGGTTGACCATTGATACTTTTGGGAAATAAAGTGGGGGCACAATAAGAAGATTGACCACATTTACGTGGAAGCGCCATCTTATCCAAAATCCAAACATAAACATTAGTGATTAACAGCACGTTGAATTTTGACATTTTAAAAGCATAAACTGTTGGTACGCACAATGAGATTATGTGATGGGCAAGTTAAACTTTTCTTTTGTGAAATCCATATTTTTATTCGTATATACGGACTACCGACACCAATACCTAGCAATTTAGAAATAACAATATCGATACTAATGCAATGATGCTTTCTTTGGAAATATGAATACCGATACGAAAACCGATGCCACCAAAATTCGGACAAAATACCGATACCAATGTCCAATCCTGTTGCAAGCAGATTTATAACAAAAGATTGTTTTGTCAGTACAAAAAGATACAATATGCCTATCCCAGCACAAATAGATTTAGGGAAAAAAGACATTTAGGGAATAACCCATTTTGTTCAAACCCATGTATGGGCTACCTTGGCGCCATAACTAACACCAACTAAAACGATGGGCAGATATACATACCTACTTATGTTGGTTATATTCCGTAAAAGCTGTTCATTCATCATTCAGATGATTTGTCCTATTGAAGTGTAAATTAATAAATTAAAATCTCAGTTGCAACTGAGAAGTACACCTACTTTTATTAAAAATAAGTTGCTTTAATAATAATAAATATAATGGAATTCGCTAATTCTGTGAGGTGTATTTCTTGGAGGATGGATTCCAAAAGCACACCACCGACAAAGCTTAGAAATTGAAATAAATAGTTTTAATAATGCAATTAAATTCACGAACTCCTGCCTTGTAATTTCTTAACAAATATGACTCAATTTTGTAGTAATAAAGTATGCATCCGGAGATTCAGATACGTTTGCTATTAGTTGGCATATATTCGCGACTCGAAAAAACTGAGTCGCGAATAAATGTCGCAAAAATAGTAGAAACTCTAATTAACTCGTTTGTAAATCTTATTAGAAGTGTTCATTTACATAGTATGAAGATGTAATAAAACAACCAGATTAACCAAGTATTTTTTCTCTGTGATAAATCCAGTCCTTATTACTTTAGGGTATTTTATTCAATTTAGTAGGTATATAAAGGTTAAGGCTACAGAAAAGCGAGTCTATTCTATTTCAAACGAAGGACTGGCCACAAAAATTGGATTTTAAAAGGGTAAAAGCCGTAAAACAGTTCAGACCAACCCAACGTCCGAAAAAT
The DNA here is from genome assembly GCA_034695205.1 of Dicyrtoma fusca. NCBI lineage: Eukaryota > Metazoa > Arthropoda > Collembola > Symphypleona > Dicyrtomidae > Dicyrtoma > Dicyrtoma fusca. The sequence continues at coordinate 20,498 of JAQFZC010002176.1, read as the reverse complement.
TCATGATTCGCTAAATAACTTTATTCTTCAGTCTATTTCAAACATTCGTAAGTTGTGCAAAGGCGCACTGCGGATGAATAGCAGTAGAATGTATAGTGGCTAACAACTGAAAACTGTAGCTTTGGATGCAAAATGATACATAGGTATCCTAACAGTTGTCTCCCGGAATTTTGATTCCAGCATAATTGATTCCCAAACATGAAATACGGTCGAGTCTGTGTGTAAGTACAGTTACGTTCGGTTATCGAGGTTACCTTCCAAATTGTCATTACTTTACATAGCGGTTCGAAAATGATACCGTAATAATAAACGAACAAAATATCTCTTTAATCATTAATTCGAATGCAAATTAATGGTAATGTGCCTTCATTAGTACGGTACCGTTAATAATCGTCAAAACTTTGTAATTAATTTACCTATACTCTTGCCATTTAATATATTGCAGTTTATCATTATTAAATTGAAGTTTACCGTTAAAATTAAAAACATAATCATGGGGTTAAGGAATGAAACCAACTGCAGGTAATGTTAACTATGCTGTCACTAAACTTTACTGTGAACTCGTCTATACTTGTTTTTGTTTACATACTGAACGAAAACTGTATATTTTCAGCATTTCGTTTGCTTGTTTAACTATTACACCAGTAATTCCCATTTCGTTGCCATTTTGGAACGGCTATTTAACGTAATATGCCCATTTGCGACTTAAACTTAAACTGCAATATAATCCCGACAGTTTTCACGTTTGATAGTCAAATGCCCGCATTAAAATGACCAATGCCCAGCAAATATATATGTATGCCCTTGAACATACATATAATAGCACATTCAACAAACGGTCTTGCAATGCCCGTCGTACTCCAGTGCCGCAAAAAGTATCGTAGTGTGCTCAGTTCGACGTCTTTCAATGTACGAGAGCCGCAATGGGAATTATTACAAAGCGCCTAGTTTGGGAACTATCTTGTTTTTAATTCGACTAAAGTCCATTATTGCAAATGTATATTTCCGTGCTATGAATTAATAACAAAAAACCAACTCGAGAGTACTATTTGGTCACCCTTTTCAAACTTGACGTAAATATGAAATCTCTCTAGAAATCCAGATTATTTGCTTTAAGTACCACACAGCTTGAAAGTAGTAAATCCAATCCAAATTCCAAACTTTATGTTTACCGTTTTAATTTTACCTTACTAATAAACTGTTACAGTATTTCTATCAAATAAAATTGAGTAGTAACTAATAATGAATAATTAATAAAATTCCAGGATGCGGGATCGAGTAGTCCAGTGATGGGAGCAAACTCTGCTCCAAACCAAGGTTGCAACACAGCTAGTCCAAATCTGCCCAGTCTGAATTCCGGAAACAATCACAACGTATCGCTTTCCTTAAATGATGACCATGATTCAATTAATCAGTCCCATCAGCAACAGCATCATGTACATAATAGTCACTCCCTCCAGCATCAACATCATCATCACATTCAACTAAATTCGAGTAATCGAGGAAATTGGAATGGAAACAACGGGCCGGGACCGCATGCTGCTCTGAATAACAATTCCGGCAGTTACACAGTCAGTGTAAATATAAGTAGTCATCCTAGTTGTAGTATGCACAGTAGTACTTTAAGCTCAAGCTGTAACAACCAGACCCAGAGTCACCAGAACGGTCACAGTGACAACAACAATAATGGCAGTGGCAACACAGAGCTCCCGACTCTGTCCCAGTTGTCCCAAGAGGATCTGAGTGGACTCGTCGCCCCGCTCGACGAAGATGACGATGAAGACTTATTTAAGCAACTCGGTGAGACGTCCTTCGAACTGGATGCAATTCTCGGGGAATTCGTGGACGAGAACAATCCCAATCACTCTCAGCTCAATACATACCTACAAAGTCATCACCATCAACAGAATCCCCATCAGCATCACAGTAACGGGAACAGTTCTCAACACGGCGGGAGCAACAACAACAATGCTCAACAGCCGCATCATCTCTCCAATGGCCATTCAAGTATAAACAATGGGAGTAGTATTAATAGCCAGGCCGTACACTGTCAAATGGATGACCGCTCCAACCTCTTGTCCAAAAGGAGGAAAAAGAATATCAAATGTGACCTGAGCATGGATGATCACTCTCATCATCATCCAAATGGACCAAGTCCCCTTTTAACAATGTCCAACAATTCACACCGAAACAAACATGTGGGATCGATTCTACAGAGTCAGCTGTGTCAGTCACAGCACTCAACCGATGGAATGGGTCGAATGAACAAAGTTACGATTGCCTCCGCCAATCCATTGCTTGCCGGTAATATTATTATGGAAGTAGGCAGAATTTTTGAACGGACTGCAATTGTAAAATTGCTCTTAAACCTGCAGCTGTCCTGCTAAACTCTTTTCTCAATATGCATATCCGTACTTAGATACTTGTCAGATATTTTTTGTTTAGAATTTTATAATTTTTGTACTGAATTGAGTAGGATATTTTTTAAACTTCAGTCTCAAGGATGCTGTAGATGTCATGTGTTTACACCTAATATTTGTAATTTGCTTCTCTGATGTAAAAATTCTGCCTACTTCTCATTGTATTGATCAAACCTTGTATAAATAGTAAACTGTATCGGTTACTTTATTTTTTTTATATTTAAAACTACTCACGGAGCTATGGCCCGTGATGTGAATGCAAGAGACTTTGAGCAAAGTATGAATGATTGATAAATGCGTTTTAGTTCACTGCTAGTCTAAAACTTTGTACAGAAAATAGATACATACTTTACATTAAAGTATCCGGCTGTTAAGTTTATAGTGTAAATAGACAATATTAGGAAATGGTAAAAATCCCCCAGAAAGATTACACAATAAAAAAATCCCCCTCAGACACTGCATTTGGAGGAAAGACGTGACAAGCCTTTACTACCTATGTAGGCATTTAAAAATTTATATGTAACACATAACTGCTCAAAATTATTGAGCAGTTATTAATCTTAATATCTTTTAATGAGTAGAGTGATAACTAAAACGTATAATGTGTACCTCATTGTAGTTTGCAGATGTTAAAATTATGTCGGTATAACTTATCATGAGTCGGAATTTAAAAAAATCAACTTATTTCCACTTTGTAAGTATTGCAAAGGATTTATGTGGTTGCTTGTGCGTATGATGTCAGTGAATATGTTTAAGGAATTGGTTGTTTTTAATTTCATACCTGCATGTATATAGTGAATGCTGTGATGTAATGTAATTCGTAGCTTCATTTTTTATTAGAACAGAAAAGTACATACTTTAAATCCGAAACTATTTCAACTCTGAGACAATTCCTGAATTAGTTCAGTCGCCCGTGATATAATTTTTGTATGCATTACTATTTTACACATTTTTTTTTGTACACGGGGGATTTGTGTCATACGACGTTATGGTGTCAATTGTTTCCACGAGGGGGATTTTTTCCTAGGGTCCGTCAGTCAGTGGTAGGAACTTTTTAAAACAAGATCGATCTTGATATGAATCAACCTTACCTTAAAAATACTAAAGTAATGTTATTTCATGAGCGGGATACCTAAGAAGGTTTAAGTTTTTTCATTATTAGATAATTTAGTGTCAAACTATGTACCGAAGTAAGATGCTTTAGCACAGCTAGCCTTAGAAACGTAGAACTATAACCTACTGAAAATAAGGAAGTGTCTATCGTAGGTGCTTAAGAAGTTTTAGTTTTTCCAGGAATAATTTTTGTTTTATGTTAGCCGTTCTTGGTTCTTAATTAAGTTTAGTGAAGAACATTCACAGTAAACATATATAAAAAAAAGGCTGAATAGAAACCGCTTACAATGTTCGACATGGGATTTTTGTTCGGAAATATTAATTTACTTTATCTGTGGCAGAAAAATTGGCCGCCCCAATGACTCCTGGTATAGGTGAAGGAAATCATCGTCATTGTAATAACGGGATGAACGACAATGGCATGGGACATATGATTGAAATTAAAAGTGAATGTGTGGATTCACCTGACAGCGCTTCAGTCAAAGGTTAGTCTCATTTATCAATTCTAAATTAAATAATGATAACATTGTATATAGTTCTGGATGAGAGTAATATGTTCGAAGCACTCTGCTGAATGGACGCACCGTGATCCGTTAATGATGCTTACTCCTTACTTTTTTTTATCACTCTGGAGTGTTGTGTCCATTTCCTCCATATACTATATCAGTTTCTACGGAGTACGGACTTACTAGGCTTAACGTAGTAGCACAATGTGCCTCATCATCGAATAATATGATTATGAAAACAAGGGCCGTATTTACGTCGTAAATCTTCAAAAAATATCATTTGACATATTAGGAGAGTTGGATACGTCAGTATCTGACCCAGATTTGACTTTAAATCAAATTCACCCCTTCATGTATTTTTTAAACCTTCTTTAATATCTCACATCTACAGGGATCATAGAATATTTATGTATTTAGATTGTCCTGTAACCTTTTCGAAACGGTACTATGTATATCCAGTTTTACATAACTTTGAAACTGTTAATTTCTTGTTTTGGCCTTTTTTGAAAATGTTAATTTCTTGTTTTGGCCTTTTTTGAAAGTGTTAATTTCTTGTTTCGACGTTTTTTAAAATGGTTATTTCTTGTTTTAGCCTTTTTTGAAAGTGTTAATTTGTTTCGACCTTTTTGAAAGTGCTAATTTCTGGTTTCGACCTTTTTTGAAAGTCTTAGTTACTGGTTTTAAATGCTGTTGAAAATGTTATTTCTAGTTTTGATCGTTTGAAAAAGGTTAATTTCATAGAAAAAAGCACTTTTGTAAAGCATTCTTTCCACGGTTTCTCAGTTACGAATAGGTTAAAGCGAACACTGTCCTATCACAAAATCACCTTCAAACTAACATTTCAATCTTTGGAAAGTTCGAAATGTCTTAATTATTGTGTAATTAGTGATTCTGTGTGGTGAGCTGAAATTAAATGACTGAAATGGCTCCTATAACCTGATGATCAGTTTCTAAAGGAAAGCCCACAGAGCTTCCTGTCACCTGTAAGCTCAGCCGTCAGTGAGGAAGTGAGTGACGAAAGGGCTGTGAAAGTGTTTATGCTTAGAAATCCTAGAGGGCGCCAATGTGGCTTAAAATGTTGCCAGTGCCTGAATTTTTAGTGAGACATTCAACTGTAACAACTATTTGCATTTTTACTTTGAGACCTGAAGGTTTCTTACGCCGTGACTTTTAATAATTCTTCCCCTTAATTCTATCTTTGTTGCATCACTACAAGAGATTGAGAAAAATTCTAATTACCTACCTACATTCACTTCCTGTTCCTTGAATAGCCTTGACTTTCATTACATAACTTCTTGCATGTTAAATTCCTCCGTGAGGGTATTATGTATATTTATGTACGGGAGTATTTCGAAAAGGAAATTGTAATAAACACCGCATACTACAGCTTTTGAATCCTGCATCAAACCTTTTAATTTAAAAGGATTCCCGTTACACTCATTGCAGGTTTTGGCAAATGGTTTCCGTATTGTTTATGGGTTAGAAAAGTTCCAATGAGGAGTATACTTTTATAAAAAAAGTTTATATTTTTTGATACATGAGCAATTAATACATAACTTAAAGTCATAAGACCCATCATCTGTCCTCCCCTTTGTAAATTTAATGTTATTTCGCTTCCCAGATTTGTTGGAATTGGTTAAAAGTTGAAGATGATATGAAGTGTTTAGCGTCAAAATTTAAAAGGCTTACAAATTGTCTAATAACTTTGAAATTGGCGTTTCTAGCAAACGTTTCAGTGCAAGTAATGACCGTGTGCTAACACCTATGTGCCACAGAATTAGAATACATAGTTCACTTGAGGAAACAGAATCCTGCGTGGTGCTAAACTATTGCAATTGTCAACAAAGACTTGCTTTGTAAAAAAAAACATTCTCTCATGTTATCCGGATTAAAACTGCATTGTTGCAAGTAAACATGGTTGAAATTCATCCATTATAAATGAACATTGACCGTAGCGTAAAACAATTAAGTGTCCTTGTACAAGAGTTAACCTGAATGTGATACATTTATAGGGAAGGTGTGATGTTGCAAATTGGATTAGTTTAGACGCTTAAAAAACAAGCAAATGAGTGCAGAATGGGTGTAAGTGTGGGTACATTAACGTAGATAACTAAATTAAAAACACCATTAGTGTAAATCAGTCTTGGAAGGGGTTCCCATTTTCCATTTGATAAATCTTCTCATATTCCTTGTGTTATATCAGTGCTGTACAGCAGCACCGAAGTTGGAAGTGCTCATCGTGGATACTAAGCGGGTCTGCTTATTTTTGAGTGCGGTAGGCGACATTTGACGGTCTAGTGAAACCCAAGTGTTTCAAGGGAGGATTTGTGCGTTCACCATGTACACCGATACTGCGCGTCTCGTTGTCTGTTTTCTATTCGCATGTGATCTCGGATTTATTTTCGCATTAAATTGCGTAGGTCGCTCAGCTATTTTCTGATCTATTTGCAGGTAGGTGGTTGACTAGACCAAGCATTACCTCCAGTCAGGTCGGTACACTTCTAAAATGTAACGTTGAGTACCTAAGTGTGCCTGAATCCACTGATAGGTTCATACATCTTATACTGCCCCAAATACAGAATACAGGCTACAACTTTTGCCCTTTGATTTGTTGGGTTTCTCCCATCATTTTAAACTCAAGTAGGTATCCGCACGCAGTCTAATATTGAAAAAGTAGGGATTCGTTAAATGGGGCTGAAAATGTTTCTTTGGTTGAGCATATGCAAAATACAAATGTTGTGTCTATTTGGTGACATTCGAAAATAATTCTTTCCAACACGTGATCACGTGTCGGGGAGAGTTCTCGGGAATCTGCTTTCGATACATACAGTCCCACCATTTGGTGACATTTATCTTGTTTTATTTGATTAATGCATTCGAAATTTGTGAAATATGTTCAAAAATTATTCTGTAGTGATGATATTTCATCGCCTTATAAATTCATTGAACTGATTATATAGTACAGTTGTTGAATGTGTACACAGGATTTGCGTAAGCATTTATTTGACGAATTATTTTGACTAACTATATATGTTAGGTAGGTACGCAGTTACAATGAATTGGAGTAAAAGTAAGCCAGTATTATAGCAGTAAATTTAATTTTGTCTAAAAAACATATGGCTATGTCAGCAGTTGCTCTGTGGTTGTGAATGTGGATAGTGAATCTTATCGTTAGAAGTGTAAAAAAAAAATTGTTCAGTCAACATGGACTTTTGCCAATCAGTGACAGGAGTGTAGGAACGAAGACGTAAGTATTTTCACTTTTGGAATACATGCTCCTAGGACATCTTGACATGTTAAGGAATTACCGAGTTTCATTTTATCTCGAGTCAACGTGTCCTTTGCTTTGGTGGGAAATATTTTCAAGGAGGAAGTACATTTTGATTGTTCCAAGGTACGTAGGTAGGTATAGACACATACACTGACGTTTCAACAGCATATTAGAGCCGTAGCTATTACACTCGTAGACTACATACACTCATCAGGCTGAAAATAAACAACTGTGTATAAACGGGAATCAGTTTTCCGTAGGCCTCGTAGCTAGAGCTACATATAAAACGCAATTCGGTTGGGCGGGCGGTTGTTTCCTATATTTAGCGGAAAAAAATTCCAAGATTCTATAGAAAGAGAAAGATACGCTGATTGTTTTGGCGTCCTCCTCACACATTTTGTGCGTTGGAAGCGTCGTGCGGTGTTATCTCGTGATACATAATTCCACTCTCCTAACATATCATGCCCAACTGCTCAGTGTTTACGAACTTTTGTGAATACTTTGTTCAAGGAGATTTGTACAAATGTAACTTTATCGTACACGCCTTGAAGGAGGAATGCAAATAATTTTTTCCCGTCTTTGATTTTTTCCATCTAGTATATGTACACAGATAAGTTTGACTGCTCGTCTACAATTTAGAAGTGGAAATATTTACTTACTGCATATATTGAGTGTAGTTGTGGATTATTGGAGCTACTTTGTCTAATGAAACACTTTTAACTTGAAGTCTGGGGTGAAAACTTTTCTTTTAGATAAAGCTCTCTCGTCTCTGAATTTACACAGACGTCAGTCTGATATCCCGGAGTGAAAGTCAAAGGAAATATATTTGCACGAGGTAAGACTAACCTTGGCTTTGACCTGTGCTTCTCGGAACACTCTGGGGGCAGCCATATGTTCAGCTAATTATTGTATTTCTATATATCTCCAGGACACAATACCTTTCATTTCGCTCATTTTCTTCCGACACGCGGCAACGGGAGTCGTACTTACCTATAGTACTCTGCGACTGTTGCGGTGATGCCCTTTTCCTTTGGTTTTACGGTTATTTGCTGGATGTGAGACATTGGGTGTGCCTCGAGAGCGTTTTGTCTCAATAAATCCATTTTATTTAATCAATATAATTCTGCAGTGTGTTAAGTTGACAAAGAGCTAAAATTGTTGTTTTTTAAAGTTGTTTTGCTGCCAGGGCTCTAAGTACACCTTTATACAGTCTGTACATTTATGAATGTATGTCGTAATTGAGTCTCGTAAAGGGGGGCATTATGTTTGATGAAGATCATAGTTGATTCAAAATTTCGCATTTACTAATATTTTACTTGGAATTAGTATGGTTATGTAGCGTATAGCTCGTGTGTCTGAGTCGTCTCCATAGTTGCTTTCATTTTCAAGGCCAGATACCTGCTGTGTCTATTGGAGACCGTTACTTGTCCCATGTCTGATTCTGGGAAAGACTATATTGTGTTTTACTCGGAGGCTCCCTTGTTGTTCCAGTAATTTCTGCAAAGAGCTGCTGACAACAAAATCCAATCTAATGACTTGACTTTTGTGGTCCCAGGAAAAATCCGTCGAACCTGTAATGGAAGAATATTTTAATGGAATTAAAGGTGTACCTGGGATGTGTAATTGCGAGTGACACTTCGTCAGATGTTTTTGTAGCCCAAAGTTTTGTTTAAATTGTTTGGAAGTACATAACCGCTCCTGCTCCATATATCCCTTAACGTTTTATTTCGGTATTGGCAGATCAAAGTAAACTTTTTTTGGCAAGGAAACTAGTACAACATATATTTTGTTTGCAACTATTTTTTTGTGTGCCCAGAATGACGTCCTGAGCATAGAATCTCATTCAGTATAACAACAACCTTCATGTGGGGAGTTATATACATACTTGTTGAATTAAATTTGGATGCGTTCCGTTTTATTTGCTGAGTGCGTGCTAACCTAACCTTAAGCAAGGTTTCTTGGGATTTAAATATACATAATGGTGAGTTGGCAGTTCAACTAAAAAGAGAAGAGGCGGGAGGGTGTTCCTCCTTGGGAAAATGACAGTCTGAATCTGAATCAATCTGGTTGAGACAGGGTATCATTTTCTTTTGCTTACTTCTACGATATTTTCAATACAATAATAGGAATATTAAAATTTATACAGTTTTTTTTAGAAACATGTCTGTCATGAAATAGCTTCCCACGCGGCAATTCCCCTTACAAAGCAAGCTTAATGTTTCCTTGAATCTGTAATGGGAATATGGAAAAGCCGCGAAGAACTGTAACCTTCGTGCATAATTATAGCGGATGGCTCAACGAGAAAACCATGTATTAGTGTGTATCGTAAAAATCGATGAAATCAACAGTCGGCTACATCCATACATTGGGAAATGGAGAAACAAAAGTTGTATCGAAACAGTTTATTAGGTTTTAATGGGGCATGACAGGATGGAGCGGGTAGGAGGCTAAAATTATTTCTGCGAGTCTGTGGGCCCTCATGGCTACATACAGGTTCAGGTTAGCTGGAGAGATTTCTAAGCGCAAAATGTTTTTTTTTGTTTGTAACCTGAAACGGAGGAGAGTTGGGGAAACAAGATGTATTCTTTTGGCAAACCAAGAGGTATGCACCTACTGCATTGACGCAGTATCAAGGAAACATTTGTGTTGTCTATCTTCTTGAATCCATTTATTAATCGCCTGAATAAATTACGTCGACTCAGCCAAATGTTTTAAGTTGATAGAACTCTCTGGGGCTCGTGTACAGAGACTGGGAAGGGAGACACACACTAAAATTTACATTAGGGAGGTACGACTTTATTTACGTGCCAGACATATTCTTGAAACCAATGATCTCTGCATCATCTTGGCTCCACTTCTCGTCTTAAATATCACATTTCCGTGTACTACCATGCTAAAGTGCCAACTAGTAAATTTATAATGAAGAGCGTAAACAAACAGAGAAGCTCGGTCGGAAGGGAAGAACACCGAAAACATTTCATCTAGGAAGGAAACCAAAGCCTAACCTTGTCTATCACTTGAGGACTGGCATTGAGTTTGAATTTTAAAATTAAACGGAAGAGCTTCATGGAACAATTAAACCCATCCAACTTGTTTGCTGTCGTTGAAACATGTAAAAGTTTTTCAAAATTATTCGCATTAGTTTGGAATGTAGAGATGTGGTATTTTTACACTTCTTTCACAAGATGAGGACGCTAACGGTGAGGAACACCCAACAATACAAGTTGCTGATGGGTCGAGAGACAATTCTCATGCTATCAAGGGACGTCGATGACACTCAAGACACACCGCACTTTTTACAATTTTATTCTGAACGGGGGGATGTGCTCTTAAATGCGATTCATGCGTCACGCGCATTCCCCCACAGATTATCAATGCGTTCGTGTACATCGGACGAAGAGCACGTTCTTACGAAAGCGAGTTTGATCAGCTGAAAGTAATCTTAAATTGGGCCAAGGACGCTCCTTTCTCTTTCCTTTTATTATGGAAATTCGTACATACACAACAAGAAAAAACCGTCCTCTTAAGTACCTACGTATTTGCATTCAGCTCTAAGAAATCACAGCACACAGTTATGTAAGTACGTATGTAATGGGACTAATGACTGTGAAACCACGGCACATTGTTGAAGATTCTTAAGGAGACTTGCCCCAAGATACATACATGTGAAATGTGTGGGGCACACAAGAGGCTCAAAAGTGTGCATCCTTAATAGCCATCTCCTCAGGTTTTTCATTATATATGGAAGTGTAAGCAGCTCTTCGTTCAGAAAAGGAGGAAGAACCATTGTAGTGGATGTCTAATTACTGTATCTGCAAGCATTGCGTATGCATCTAATTATACATGGCTCCCTCATATTTAAGCTAAACAATAAGCTAGAATTCAGTCATGAGTTGGCTCGGGGAATTGAGTTGAATGTGTTTAGACTGGCGTTATCTCGAGTTTACGATGTAGCCATTGTTCTACGACTGTCACTACACACAAGGAGATTTCTAGTTCCCAAATAAACGAATTTATTGAACGTGAGCCATTAAGTGAGTGCGTATTTAGGCGTCCGAGTCGGAGCTCATGTGTGTACTATTTGTCAGAGCAGACTGATGTACAGATATATTGTCAGTCATAATATCATATTTAGGCTTGCTTACTAGGGTTGTGTGGCGAAGGAGGCTTTGAATTCAAATCAGTTGAATAGTCAACCTATGGAGCTATTGATGATGCGGTGAAGTCTAGCTGGGTTTTTGTGAATTCTGGTAAACAGCTTTGTAATCTACACCGGTCGGGATAAAATAGAGTGCGGTTGAAAAAAAAACAGCGTCGTCTGACTCAACTGCAGATACTGGCACTGGTTATCAACAATTTGTGGAGAAGTCCTTGCCCACATAATGTGCTCTCTGCTCTCCCGTGTCCATTATCTAGAATTTGATCTGGGTGCTCTTTTTTTTTCCACGTTGGATTTCTTTTCTCTTTCTCGGTCTTGTGTCTTCCTTGTCTAAGAAAGGAACTAGCGAGACAGACAGGACTGTAGAATATGGTACACGTTGGAACATTTACGATTATGATGCATGAGGGTCTTTTAGTATTAAATTATCTTCTTCATGACCGCCCTTCCTACGGGACGCGCCAGACGATGGTACGTCCATGTCAATAGATATTAATTTCAGAACAGAATTTGAGCTCCGATCATTCGTATTGTGTTATATGTGTCCTAGGTACAAGTAAGAAGGATTATAAATAACAGTACGCGTACGTGAGAGTTTATAATATTAATTTTTTGCGTAGGTTATGAGGAATTACGTTCTTAATACGCATCCGAGCTGGCATTCAATTGAGGCTTTGATCAGTTAAATCAGAGTTTCAGTATTTTATCATGTATGTATACACTCATCGCTATTATTTCCGTCAATACAGCTTATTTCAGATTGCATAAAGAGAATTTTGACAGACAACTGTCACCCGGTCGTCACAGTTTGAGCATTGAGAAACAACTCAAGAACGAAATCCTACCATAAAAAGTGAAATGAAACTCACTTCCACAGGGGTTACAAAAACGAAGACGACCAATGAATAGAAACAAGGATTTTATAACGGAGTAAACGTAGCTGAATCATTTATTTCATTTTCAGACTTCATTATATTCGGAACCAACTAGTGGTTTCAATGGCGATGTCTGCTCCTCACTTCATTGTCTAGACTGTTTTACCAAATCTGGGCTGAAGCATATGGTCTAACATGGTCTGATATCCGACTCTTCGGATCACTGACTGTCGTTGTAATCTTATTGAGCCACACGTTCACTTATCGAGCAAATGTCTCCACTTAAAAGGAACCAAAAATAGTATCACAATAAAAACCCAGTTATGGTTCCATACATAGCAAAAGTTCTTCAAAATTTTAAATTGTTCAAAATAGGACAAATTAATTGGACAAAACCAAAAACTTGAAGCAGTAGTAATAGGGGTAAGTTTCCAGGGCATGAGATCCAGTCGAGGCAGCCTCTATGGATCCAAAATATACCAATAGAAGGTTTATTCGGATAAGATGGTAAAACTTGAATTTTATTACTTATTTTACGTGGTTTAACCTAAAGTGGAGGAAGACAGTGTAACCTTTTAGTTTTCGGAGATGGCGGCGTGAATTTGTAGGCGGTCGACTGTTGTCTAAATTACATGTCTATGTGTCAATTTGAGCCCCGGTTTGACAGGAGATGGAGCATATTAGTTCCATTTAATTTCACTTTGGATATTGACTGTGGTCACTGATTTTCTCCTCCGTTCCCAGTGATGTACGGTGGGAGCTCGTATGAGTAAGTAGTAGCAGGATTTAAGATAGACGACGAGCAGGGCTCAGCTCAGTTTTATGGTCAGTTGCTCTAATTGTCGAGCCTCACACGATTCATTTAGACTTGTCTAATGTTCCGTAGCAAATACCAGGGTAGCAACGAGCCTTTCCTCCTGCAAATGCATGGAGCACCTAACATCAAGCAAATTTATGACTTTTCCCGTCTAACTTGTCCACCCTCCTTGCCAATCAGAACATATGTGTTGTGCATTTTGCGATCGGATGGACTTAGAATTTCTTATCTTACGTGCTTTCACTGCAAGGCTAGGGAGTAATTGCCTAAGACGAAATTTCGAGGTTCAAAACAAAAGGGAAACTTTTTCTGAACGTATGTGAGTGAACGATGCTATGTTCATAGGGCACTCGCGTTATAGTTTTTTCAATGTTAAGGAAAGGAAATATATGTTCCTATTCCTATGCTTCCATTTTCTTGCTGCAGGAAAGGATTAAATACGATTTTGTTAGCTCATAGTTACATTCAGAAGGATTTTTACCGATTGGTTTTCGAGACACAGCATTATTGTTCCTTATTGCTGTCATAATACATAAATAATTATTAAATTACTACCTCCCCAAAAATTCTACTGATAATTGCAAGTTTTGATGCTAATGGCGTAAATTAATATTTTAAAATTTCCTTTGATGATCTGAGCTGTATTGCAGTCTCTATTAAGTGATGAAATTAAATCCTATTCACAATCAACTGTCGACTGGATTATGATGCACAGGTTTGATTCCGTAGCTTCAAGTGTTGCAGAAGGGAATTTCAATAATATTTCAAATCAGACAACGCTTCCTATCTATAGCTATGGACTATAATGAAACAATAGTGATCAAAGGAAAGGAGTGCAATGTTGTGTGATGTAATTCAGGAGTCTCTTTTTTTTCGTGCTCACAATCAGCTGGATCAGTATGCATACTTAAAATTCTGTCCTAATAAATGACGTCCCGGCATTAGACATATTACACACTATAATCATGGTCATGTAAGCACTGGAAAAATAAACATAGAGGTTGCTACATTCCTACGTAAGAGCAGACGAGCTTAGATACTATAAGCATACACAAACTATCACAAGCACTAACAATTATTATATTTTCGTTGATTCCAGAATCTAGTATGCTTACAGTTATCAGTTACAACAAGCAATTGGGTACTGCAGACTGGTTGGCTTAACTTATCTCACTATTATGAAGTTATCCGAATAGTAACTGGGTAGATATTCTATAATTAGTCTAGAGGACTAATGTATAGTAAATAAATTAACCATAAACAGAAAGTAGGAGATTTGGGCATTGAGAGTCTATACAGATATAGAAGGAGGGTCCCTTCTAGTAGTTACTTCTGTGCGCTTTTACTAGCAGTTAGCAGTGTCTCCCTTAAATGGTAGGATGACTTCCACAAAGACGTTGATGAGCAGATGCTTCACCAAAAAAAGCTTTTGCTTACAAAACATTAACCTCCCTTCTGACACCTATACATCTCTGACAGTGTTCGCCTTTCTTCTCGCATCCTAGCTCCGTACATTCCTATGTCGGCCTTTGATACTTTCTTAACCGCGTAACAAAAACGACTATGTATCATGTACATAATTATAGTTCTAATTGCTAGTCTGCGATTTACATTTCATTTTTTCTGTATGTATCCCCTTGCTTATTTTTCGATAGTTATCTGCAAGGTTGGCCAATCAGGAAATTCAGGAAATAACAGGAAATGTGGATTTGAGGCTGGCCAACCAGTAAATTTCAGAAATGACTATGCTTAAAATCAATATATGGAAACAAAATCCGGAAAAATCAGGAAATTCAGGAAATTCTTTGCAAATCCGGAAATTTCAGGAAATTTCAGGAAATTTTGTAAATAAGAATTATATTTACTTAAAATTTCCGATTTTTCGAATGTAATTTCGAATTATTTAAAACTTACGATGAAAAAATCTGAACAATATATTATAGTATAATTTAAGCATTTTTGAAAAGAAAATAATATGCAACTTAAACAAGTGCAAACATATTGAATTAAGAAATACTAAAAAATTCAACCGCAAAACGATGCTTGTAGTGATAAAAATGAAAATTTCATGGGATTATTGATAAAAAATCAGGAAATGCCAGGTTTAAATAAAAAAATCAGGAAATACCAGGAAATTGAGAACCATAAAATCGGGAAATTTTTTCGCGAAAATCAGGAAATGTGGCCAACCTTGGATCTGCTTACTTAGGATAGATTTGATTGCAAACTACATTACGTTCAAAATTCGATAACTATAAAATAATTAATATTGCTTCAAAAATACCGCAGTACAGATACACACTTACAACTCAATGTTTCTGTTCTGTGTTCAGGAAACCTGTTTCAATAATCGAACACAATTCTTTCTCTATCTAAATGGGATGTACTATATAGCAGCTTTTCTATTCTACGTGAAGTGACGCAATTGAAGAGTAAATATTACCTGCGTTATTTTTTTAGGAGCAATACTTTTGTTTACTGGAAAATGATAGAAACATATCTGGTGGCGTTTGATTAGGATGCAAACAACAGGGAGTAGATATATCAGAAAATTGTGTAATTGCTGGATTCAAGTACCACCAAGTTTGCAAGTGCATGTAGAAATAGACGAGGTAGATTTGAACTAAAGTACGGCCACAGAGGCTGTACATATAAAGCGCTTTGATGCTCAAAGCTTGTTAAAACTATGTGTAATGTGGTTCTCCTTCAATTACGCCCGATGTGTACGGGAGACAGAGAGAGAGAGAGAGAGAGGATGATTTCCTTTTCTTCGGTAGAACAGGATTAGGAACAGACACAGATGTATCTAGACGGGAGCATCAGACAGAAATATTGTGACATCGATACCATGCAAATGCGACGTATTGAATATTTCAGTATGCATCCAACATTAATTTTGTTTCCCGTAAGTATTTTGTATACATTTGGCTCCTTAGTGGAGGGGTTAAGTTGATTTGTAAACTTATGTTGTGGGCTCTGCCACTCGAGTCTGAGCCATTCCTTACACGCATATTTCCAAACTCTAAACAAGTAGTTTGGACACAGTTATTATTTAGGTAGGTTGTTACAGTTGTTACTGGTGATGCTATTCTTTCACTAGCCCATACTTCGGATGGGAATCTTTTGGTTAAGCTGCATTTTTAGGCTTCAAGTTTGCTACGAAACTGTATACTATATTTTCGGTACTCCTCCAGTCTTCTGTCTTCTTGTCTATTATTTTCCACATTTTTTTAATTTTAAGCATTTGTTTAGCTTAACTTGTAGCTCAAAATATCGTAGGGAGCAGAAACTAAAATTTTGAAAATGTAACGTTAGTTTTAATTAGTTTCCATAGTGAAAAACTAGATTGCTGGTCACAATTAATAAAGCTTATTTTTTTAAATGCAAAGATGCTAGCACTCCCACTTTTAAGCAGTGCTTTTATGTACATATGCTATTTCTAGAATGAAGTAAACAGTAGCTTCAGTAAAATGTGCATGATATAATGTCACTGCCAACTCCTGTAGAGCGTAATGCGGGGGACATAAAAATGTGGGATCTTGTATTAATTCTCAAGTGTTCATTTCCACCCGAGTCACCAGAAGAATGTGTTGGTACTGTCTTTGGGAATTATTATAAGGATGACGGTAGATCATAAATGCGTAATGAGTATAGGGGTAAATCGTTTTTTACTCGGAATTAGTGATATAGCCTACCCAGGGTCATGAGAGCTTATATTTTTGAGAAGATGGAAAGCTAAAGTTTGCGGGGGTCCAATTACCCAACGCTGAAGACATGTTTGCGGCACTAAAGAAAACTTACGATCTGCTATTGATGGTTATGCAAAACAATAAGCACAGTGTCGTGTCATGTCATCTGCTCCGTAAATGATCTTTTGAGTCTGTCTTACTCTATTAGCTCCACAGTTTCAAAGTGTCTGTCTCTTCTTACCCTTCCCGCTGTAGTCAGCAATAATTTATACACAGCGTAGTACTTGCTATGCATCCACCGTACCGTCACTATCACCAAAAAATGCACTCACTGCGTATTGCTTTCTGTGTGGAGAAAAAAAGTTTTTTTCCGTATGCATGTACAGCAGCTCTCCAAGCTTATAGCATCGAAACGCATCTTTGCCTCCGTATCTCTTGTTTACCCACAAAATACGCTGGTATTCGGTTGTACTGCAGTGCGTGTATCACTTTTTGGAGGATGCATCGGGCATCCGTATAGGACGTGAAAGGAGTAATAACTCGGAGGGAGTTTAGCCGGGCCTGAACATCATCTTTGCCCCACCGACGTGACATTTGTTGACCATTTTTTCCCGCAATAGATTAAGACTAAAAAAGGAAGAGCTGTTTTAGCATCATGAACATCAGTTTCATTTTTCCTCTTGTCTCCAGCTGCTAGGCATGTTGAGCGTCAGCATCTATGTCAGATTTGGCATATGTTCAAGAGGAGTTTTCATCTTCTTAACTATGGTACATTTATTTTAAAAAGAGGATCATCTCCGTCATATTGTGTACTGACGCCCGTACAAAGGCTGTGCATGGTAGGACGAGCACATTGTTGAAGCTGGGATGACGAGAAACCTGAGTAGTATTAATGATTTCTATAAGTGGTGACGCAAAGGTTATTGCGAAAGCTCCTCAAGCCACAGCGTAATTTGGAAGAAGGGTCTCTGACCATTTGTCAATTCTGTCGGAACTAAAAATTTATCCTATGAACTGTCTCTCGGTCTGACCTTCCTTCTCTCTGCCTTCATCATTAAGCTCCACCACGTCAGTTAAAAGAGTTGACTTCTGCAGTTTTCCCTGCCGTGATAAGTTTGGACCTTCATTCCTATTCAATCTTTATTTATTTCTTGTCGTCTCACGGAGTCAGCTCCACATCCGTGTCACTCACTAAGGGGACTGGGTATCACCGGAGCGGAGTCGGGAGCTTCTACTTCTGGTAGTACCTATCTGTAGCTGCATCTTCCTGTGTGTTAAATGCTAATTCGCGTCCCAGCCTTCGTCCTTAGGCTTCCTAGAACCGAGTGCGGGTAGAGTATTACGCAACGAGCTCGTCTGTCCCTCCGCCTAAGTGCTTCCCTCAACTCATTTGCCCCGCATTTGTGTTCCAACGAAGTACATCTGGGGGCTAGGACACATGTAAATAAATGTGTAAAAAAACTCAAATCCTTTTTTTAAAAACAAAATAGACAAGAGGAAAAAAGATGGAACTACCCAAGGGATAGTTTACAGCAGACCGCAATATATCAAACTTAGTGTGTGGATCAGTTCTCTAATAGTTTGGCCAGACTTAAATTCTAAGGTTCCTTGTTTGAATTGACGAGTATTGGTATCTTTCCAAGTGGTACGCTGAAAAAATGGAGCGATCATATGCATGTGTTGGTGGGCACATGGGGGCGGCCTAGTGTTTGAAAGTGGATGCTTAAGAATTCAGGAGTCATGGAATTTGACAATGTGATTTTTTATTAGTACAAAATGAGCTCAGTTACTCCTTTCCATGTGTTGACGATAACCAAAATATGAACCTAGGGTCTCAAAGATCATTTTTATTAGAATACACATCGGCTTTGTTTGTCATCCTTCCCAGTCTCCCTGCACTGCTCTCGAGGACAGTTAACCTTCCTTTGTACGTCCAACCAAGAAGTGGTTGGTCAACGGAATTTAAGGATGAAATATTGGATTTCTTACGAATAAATGAGTGGTGGATGCGACGATGAAGTTACTCCATCCACGAGTGGGAAACAACGCCATGACCATAACTGAGTCAGAGAGGGATTGATGTAATATTGCTATAACTTTCTCGTCGTACTTTCAGACGATTGCAGGACACAATGTATTTGCAATCCCCCACTCTGTACTGAATACAGACTCTACGTTGGCAAATGTTTGGGGAGGAATGTAATGCTTCTCATATAATGCAACGCACTTGATAAAGTAAAAGAGCAAGACGCGGATGGATTGCATATGACATTCACTTCACAAGTTGTTTCGGCTGTCATAATAAAAATTTCACATTTCTGTTCAAACAGTGGCCAAGTGAGTGAGGAACATGGGTGTGCAGAGCTTCAGAGGCGCTCACACTTGTAACCTGCTTGCTATTTGGTAAATGTATCACCGTCTACGCGATTGCTTTATGTGACATGGGATGTCGTTAATGGCGGTTGATTGTGGGTGAAGTGCTCTTTCACACGACGTATGGATATACCTATACAGAGCTGAGCGATTAAACTTCACTTGGTTTTCTAGGTAAATGTTGAAAGATCCACTGTCACAGTCATCAAATCAGTTGTAATGAAGTCTAGCAACGGCAACCAGATGCTTGCAACTATATAGTTGGCAGGCTTTCAAGTATAGCAGGTATATAGGCATGGGCCTCCCTCTCCCCTCTCATTACGATACATGTGGGTACTTACGTTAATAATACGTATTTTATGCACATGAAATTTAGATTTATGAGTCTACGCTGCAGAGCTACATACATGTATGGTCTCTCTGCCCCAACAACAGCTCCTTCAGACAGTAGACAATAAGGCAACTCACCTACCTACCTTTTTTTTCTTTCCTTTCGTCCAACCTCCCTGTGGTCACCTTATAATGAGTGCTCACTTATTAGCATGTACGGAGATACAGTATTGCAATACAGGTTGAGATTTACTGCTCAGATTGCAATATGCAGTCAGTTACATTACCGTATGTAAGTGTCTATGCTGCAATAGTGCAATGCTCTCGTGTCGTCACTTCTCTGTATGATGTTGTGATCTACAGTCCATTGCGTGCATGTACCTGTGCGAACTCTGACTATGACAGAATCTATGACTTCACATGCGTTCGTCGTAAGTGTACGTACAATCTTAATAATCGGGACGTCAGGAGCAAACAATTGAACAATAAAAAACATCGTTATGAAAAAAAAAATTTAACGAAGAGTTTCGACAACTCTTTTATTGTCTTGCCTCAATTGTTTTAATGTGTACTTTTCCCCATAGAACTATCACAAATTAAAACTGCAGATGATTCGTGGATAACTGTACAAGTACAAGTTTGTAAATTGGTCGCGTAAGTAGGTGTGTGTTTGTTTGGAAACTGTGGGTAATAGTTGCAAACACACAGAGGCCTGCCTTCTTGTGTAATTAAAGTCAATTAATTCCATTGCGTGCCGACGGCTCATGATGGCTTCTAAGGCCTTTTCCTAAATTTGTGTTTTCTTCTACGGATCCATTGCCCTTATTCTTTCCATAGTCTAGTACTCCGGTCCAGCATCCGTAGATCATAGTAGTAGTAGTAGTGGTAATAGTGGTATCAGTTTCCCAAGTGTCGAAAACAAGAGTGTCTGTTCCGATAGTCTGT
>JAQFZC010002175.1:0-24461 GCA_034695205.1 Dicyrtoma fusca | reverse complement strand
ATCATTATCCTAATTAATAATGCTGTAATCATTACTTTTAACTAAATCTATATTTGACACCATCATCATTTTCAACAGTAAGTAAAGAGGAAGAAGGAATTTTACTTCGTGCAATTTGTTGTCTTGTACGTGCATTATCTGTCTGTACATCTACTATTTTTATTCATCAATCAGCATTAGTGGATAAACTCTCACAATTCAAATTAGATTTGTTAGCTTAATAGTTAGTACAGCACTAATTGAAATTTCTTCCCAGTCAATTGTTTAAAAATATATTTTTAATTTTACAGGGCGCTAGTGTTTGTGGTATTTTATCAATGTCATTAGCGTACACATAAAGCGCTTTTAAATGAACCTATAATAGGAGTTGTAGTTCAATAACTCAGTATAATTAGAACATCTACTACAACCTGGACATTACATTTATGAACTACAATATGAATGCAGGCCTCAAAAAAGTCGGCCGACGGGCAAGCCAAATTACGGTCTCTTGCAATTAGTATTACAATTGCAGAAATTGCTTTTTGTGGATTTAACATTCTAGGTTTGTCTGCAGATTCAACGTCTTTAGCTTGTTATAACGCCTTTTTTATGTTGAATCGGAATAACCAAACCAAACTAAACTAAAGTAAACGGTATATTCATCTTAAAAAATCATTTTAATAAATCCATAACGTTGAATCTACAGACCAACCTCAAAAATGTTAAATCTACAATTTGCCATTTCAAGCAACTATTCCAGAGACCGTAATTCGGCTTACCTTTCGGACGACTTTTTAGAAACTTGTGTGAATGACATGAAACTTTTAGCAAGTCGCTTTTATTTTAAAATTAAGGGAAAACAGAGCTGTTTTAAAAATGAAATAAAATATTTGTTTGACTGTAGTAGAAGTCAGTTTAATTCAGGCTGTACTCCTAGTATTATTTTCATTTTTTGCATTAAAATAGAAGCTCTTCTAGACCAATAAAAATATTTCTCTCATTCATTCCAAAGTGTGTACTTTATGAACGTACGACAATTATGTACCTGCCCGTCATGACGTAATTTATGTACGGCTCTTTAATACCGTAATTTATGCGATACCCCTTAATGACGTAATTTGTGCACAACCCTTCAATGGTGTAATTTATGTACGGCTCCTATTAATTTAAACCATATTTTAATTACTTTAATTTGGACGGAGGCTTGTTATAATATTTTTAGCGTAATATATGTACAATGCCAAACAATATGTTTAATTTAGCATGTTAACTACTATTATACGGTCCAAAAGGTAAAATTACATAAATAATTTATGAATAACCGTCAAAGTTTGATCGGACGGAAACTTTGACTACTACAACGAAATAAATTATAACCGAATACGACGACGCGGGAACAAAACTGTGTACAAATTAATGTAATTACCGGTAATACATAGTACTAGTAGTTGATAGAAGCAACAGGTACTCGGTTTGCTTGTGAGAGCTAGATAAGCTTTTGTGACAACGACCGGCAGCTTAAACAAACGGAAACCCAAACCGTCGCCTATTGTGAATCACTAACAAGGTAAGGTCAATATTTTTTTCTTGAAAAGGGGACAACATTTCACGTAAGTGCTTTTGTCACTTATAATCATACCTCCAATCTCCAGCCAAAATTTCAATTAGAATAGCATAGTATTAGTAATTAGATATTTCCAACCATGTTCTTTAAATAATATTTAGTATAATGTTAATAAAATTTAATAATGATTTGATCAATCAAATGACTTGACAATGTAGGATTGGTGGAGGATAGCGTAGTTAAGAGTTAGTAAATGAGAATTTTCGTGCTGCTTGTGTTGTGATCTAATCAATCAATTTGATTGCATCGAATTGTTGTTTAGATCGTTTGGTACTTGTGCGAGTAATTCGAAATGAGATCGCATCATTAGTCCCAGCTGCACGGTGACATTCGTGATCCAGTATTTTTTGTTTGTCAGAAATACTATTTTTTGAATACTTGATGTTGACGGAGCATCTCGAGATTAAGGGCTTTCTATTTCCTCTGTTCCAAAGATGACATCATCTGGGTTGTAGCATTATAAGTAACCGTGTACTCTTAGTATTCCATTTTGTCCTTGTAGATAATGATGCTCGCTCCTGTTTGTCCGGTATAAGTATCTGATTATGCTGACTGTTCTATCCTTGTCTTTCGTTCTTGGAGCTGTTATACTTCTTAACAATACGGCTAAAGCTTAAATGATGTCTGGTCTTACAGTTTTGGCGGTAAATGTGGCAAACCTTACTGCCTTGACAAATTTACCCATCCAATTCAATCGGGTTTCGTTCTTGAATCTTCAGAATTAACTTTTTCATTTGTCCGTTGAAGTCCTTCTCTCCCCATTCTTTTGCTATTCTTTCTGTGGTTGACTTCAAGGTAAGCCTACTACTTATATTTTCACGCAGCCCAATGTCTAGTCCAAGGATTTTTCTAGCATCGACTGATTTACATCCTAACTTGTTGATTTCTGATGATCTTGTTACATGCTGCCTCTGTTTTGGTAGTTAGCAAGCCTTTAGAGTTTTCAACTATCAAATGAACCCATTTACCTCTAACGTTTCTACAGAAAATCTTCTGCCATGAAATTTAGAATACAAAATACGTTTTGAAGATTCTCAACCCAATAACTAGGTTGCGAGACCTGTGCCGGTAAGTACTTCAAATTATTTCAGACTAAATGCTCCTTTGGATGTCCCTGGACTTATTTCATAAGGACTTCAGGACTAATGTCACCTTTAGGTTTATCCAGGAGAGCACACTTTCATACTCTCCTATCATTTCAGCTGCAAGAGTTAGAATGATTCGAAGCACAATCTATTTGCTTGGGGAAGCATTATCGTGCTCTTCGATTCACCTGATCCCAACGTCTGGAACCATCTTGATTGATGCCCACAATTCAGTGACGAAGCTCCACCAGCCCGTTGTATACCAAAGTTTTAAGTCTTCTTGTAGTGGCGGTTTGGATTTCGAATCTTGAGAGTATGCTTTTTCTTCCCACATCTTCAGCTCCTGGGTTAACAAGATTTCTTTCTTTATTGCGTCGTTCTAGCACCTCTGTGATAATTATTTCGCCTATTAGAATGTCAATGGAACAGTAACATCCATGTAATTTACTGCTGGACTCCTCTGCTTGACATTGGGGGTCTTTTTTGTCTTGTTCGTCCGTCACCAACCATCTTAACTTCTTTGCCCATAACCCTCATAAGTGTGACAGCTTTCAGTATCGAATGTACCAATTTCTGTAACGATATTAGATGGTGTGGCTTCCCGATTAAGGACTTCAGGAGTCTTCTTTAGTTGCATTGTCAGCGTTTCTTCAAAATTTCTTTTCCTTATTCTCAAGTCCCAGTGTCATAGTAACTAAATATTGAGTGAAGCGTACATTTTTAACCGAATATAGATATTTCGGCTCCACGTGGTAACACTTGAACTCTTCCTTCTCGTACACAACCAGGATGTGCTTTTATGGAATGTTCTTGCCTTCTTTTGGTATTATTGTGTATGAGCTATTTCAAAAAATCCTTACAAACTTTAGATATGCAAGTTTATTCCGCATAGATTTAAATGAAGTTTTCAGCTGGAATTTGTAGTTGAAGAGGCTGTTCCGCATATTGCGGACAGTTTACATTTCTTCTACCCAAACGTCAGCTAGATCTTTGGGCTTTGACATTATTATTTTGGTCCTTTCCTTTAATTTGTCGTTCAGGTTTTCCATTTCTCCTTTGACACCCTGGTGACTTGATATGTACTTGATTGGGATGCGTCAGTTTTCTTCATAAATTCAACTAGTATTCCCGTGGAATCACCTCTTCTTTTCATATGCGGTTCTTCATATCTTGTCTCTTCGTCAACCAGAAAAGGTAGATAGTTCTCTCCACCGATTGATTGCTCTTCTTTGACTTCAAGTATGTATACACGCAGTTTTCCCTTTTGTATATAAACAACCTGTTCTTGTAGATCCTTTTTATCAGCCTGTTCCGGTGTTTTGCATTGTGTGCAAGTATGCTATCCTGACAATTATCTTGTTTTAATGGCCCTTGGCTGCTTTTGTGTCTGCTGGCATTTAAATCAATATTGGCCATTAGTGTTCGCGTCTGATGTGCCGGACGTTTAGATTCAATCTCAGTGTCACCCGGATGTCTGTTTTTATGTCCAAAGCAAAATTCATGATTCGAACCCTTCTCCTTTGATAAGTTTCTGCTTGGGATCCATCTGTCCTGTTTGGAATGGTATAGGACCTTCTTGTCATCGACCTACCTTACATTCCTTCAGCTATGATAATTTATGAAAACAGATAAAGTTTTTTTTGATAATTGAAGTATATTTACTGAATTTAAAACACCCTTGGTTTTGCTTCTTGTAACGGGACTGTTGGATTATTTCTGAAGAGTGGCTGGCGTTTATAAGTATTGCTTCAAAGCTGGATGTCTCGTCTTTCTACCTCAACGATGCTTTTTAGTGGGTTAACTTCTCTTGTGTTTACTCCTTCTCTAAACCATAAGCTGTAATCATATCTTTGTTTGGTTTTATTGTTTTAAGACTCGATGTTCCTGATTCTGATTTTTGTAGTTCTCCAGTGATGGAAAATTGTTTCGTGCTGATGACGTATTTTGAGAAGACTTGTAACAAGAACACACATCATTCACACGTCCGCACATTATTTAACGCATCGAGCTGTAATTGCTTATTGACGTTTTATATATATAGATGTACCGAGTGTATGGACCTCATGGTCAGATCGCTCGTAACAATGAATAAAATTATTATTATTTATTTATTATTTATATATATAGTTGTTTTACACAGTGACGGATAATATCGTGTATTTATAACTGTCAATAAATATCTTTTTGTTTTTCGATGTATGCATTTTGTGTATTTTCAATAAACGACTCTTGATGCGATTGATTGACATCTGATAAGTAATTCTAGACGCCCTGAGATCGTGTCTTGTTCTTAATTACTTTAAATGTACTTACGTGTATTTCATCAAATACGATTGCTCCAATTTTACTGTTATCTCTACATAGATACATTTCTTTTACAGTTCTGCGATAACCTTTTTTCTTATAGTTGCCTTTCAACTAAATTCAAGCTGTGGCTGGACCCAGTATTACTTTCTTGTATGTGAATTCTTGTATTATATACCATTAAACTGTTGGCAAATATTTATATTCTCAATTGTACTTAAGAATCATTGAAAAGTACTGGGAAAGGCATTTACAAGGCTATACAGAAATCAGTATGGGTAAACGTTTATTCACCTACAGACACGCCAATTTAATCTTTATTTTATGTTTTAAAAAACTAAAAATTGAATACTGGAGGTTTTACGTGGTTTACTTGCTGGACGTTTACTGGACCTGCCTGGAACGTTCTACTGCGTCGCGTACTCCCATCATCTTAAATGTTTAGACTAACAAGCAATTCCTTTCAAACTCCGACGCCTGGTAAAATAGCTTTTGGTTGGGAATGAGACCATCATTACTACCAGAACATCTACTGCACGAGCTATTTAATTTTAGCGGAGTGCTACAAGGTTCTTCATTTAGTCACGTGCTTTTAACTCTCAAGTACGTTCACGAAAATTTAATGGACCCTGATTATGCCCACAAATATGAATTTAGTTTGAAAAGTACCCTTCAGAATTTGACAGCGACAAATTGCAGACTATAAAGAAGCTCTTGTTACAATTGTAGAAAAATACGGTCTAATTTTCCCCACAAGCAGGACTATTAATCCGAAAAAATCTGTGTATTCGTGTTGAAGACGGAAATCACCTATTGAAGGATCTGAAACTGCCCAATGAAACGATGACGGAATAATCCCGTAACTAAAATTCAAAGAAACCGAGAAGATACTTAGGACTGCCTTCAGCAAGACAAAGGTAATCGATAATTTGACTCGCTCAATCAATTATCTGTTCTCAACACCAATGTTTTAACAGCGTACAAAAATACCAATCATATTTGACTACATTTGGCCTACATTATTTTGCCCGCTGCAAAGGGCGCCTGCACGTAATGTGGCTACAATGTTCATTTTGGACGCTGATAACATTATTGGAAGTTCTGTTAAAGAAATTCTAGGGATAACCGTAGACACTCCCAGTACAATGCTGTACGCAGCCAAGAATCTTATAGGCCGAATGGGAAAGCCCTCCTACCACGCTGTAATATATGCCTGGTGCTAACCAGGGGGCGTATTCTGGGGGGCTTGCTAGACCCCTAGCAACCTATCCTTAAGCATAGGTTGCTAGGCCCTAGCAAGTAGCCCAGAATAAGGCCCCAGGGCGAATGATGTGTACATTTCGTTCTTGAGAAACATAAACATTGTATTGAAAGCAAACTCTCCGAGTGCCAGAAAGCAGATAACTGGCCGAACTCATCTATCTCCAGATTAAGTCCAAAATTATTAATTGAGAGGTGATGAATGATGAGGATCAAAGTTCGAGAAAATGAATTTAAATCCTGGAGTAGCATGAGACTGCGAGACATTGGCATCACGCAATTTAAAGAATGCCCTAAGAAACAAACGGCTTCTAAATAAGAAAGAAAGGACAACGGATTGGGTAACTTTACTGAAAATGAACGCCAGATGGGTTAAGACTCATCCCAGGAAGGATCGTGCACGGAACCCAGTGCCGACATATGCTGACAAAGAATCACTAGGGCATATTATTACTAGGCTCTTGTAATTGTGGAAAGCTTATTCGTAATCAGAGGCGCCACGGTATTCGCCATATCGTAGCACAAGTGTTCAAGAATAAAAACCAGAGGAACTCCGTTGCAGCGGTGAAAAGAACTCTACAGGACGCTTGGACATCATGGTATACGATAAAAAAACCCAATGAAGGTTTTATATTGGACCCTACGCACGGTTTGAAAATGGGGCCAGCGAGAAGCAGTATGCCCCCGTTAAACGCGCAAAAAATTTATGATCCGTGTATCAAGTATCTTAAGAAAAATCTTAGAAAAAAAGTAGGTAATTGAACTGTACTTGGGTGCTGGAGGTGCCATTTTGAAGTTTGTCCAAAATTTTGTAGAATAAATTTACGTTATCCCTCACCATTGCATCGCATTGTAGGCATGTTGTTATATTCACTGTTATGTTCTATTATAAGTATGTATCACGTTATTATAACTTTTCCAAATGTGATGAAAAAGCTTTCGGTTTTCCCCATTCATGAATTTTTGTAATTAATTACCGTTACAAACGACAATTATGGACCGACTACTTATAGGACGGTTACTACTACGGTTACTACTACTATAAAGTAAAGGTTCTCAAGGTTCGGGGTGTGATGGGATTTCTGTGACGTAGTGCTCAAACGTAAGTGTAAAAATAGTAACGATGCACTCAAAGTAAGTTTTTAGGGACGTTACAATGCAATGTGAGCTGAAAAATTTCATTTTACAATTTCGATGTATATACAAAAATGACCACACTTGCAACGGGCCACATTTATCCTACCTCAGACCATTGAATTGACGACTGCACCAAACCTCAGCATCTTCTATTGGGACTGTGTATTATAGCATTTAATAAATAATGTTAACAATGCATGGTTGAATTAAAGATTTATCAAAACATTTGACGGATAATAATATTATTGGAGCTGATTCAACCCTTCTAGGAATGGCGTGCGGAGTTAGGCGCCTTATTTTTGACTTCAGTTCAAAATAAATGATTTACTATTATTTTTATTCTTATTATTACCTAATTGTTTTTGGATTTACTATTAAAATGAGAATTTATAACTTTTGCTTTGTTTTATCTTGACAGTCAATGGAAGTTCCTACATTAAACGAGCTGGACCTTATATGCTGGGCACAACAGTTGGAAACTCTCCTGTTCATAGTATTGATAATTGTTTGGCGAGAAAAGATGGAACTGATGAGTTTTACGTCATAAAAGTAAGTTGGATAACAGCTGGATATCGTAAAGTCTGTAATAGCACACCCGTTCAAAAAGTACACCCACCTTTTATTAAGTTTTTACTATTAGTAAAACCCCCTTTAACATTACAACCCCTCCTTTGTAATATTAGTTATATTTATAGAGAGCTGCTATACTGTATTTGCTGCATGATAGTACATACAGTAATTTATTTTATATACTCCGAAACTAGGTATGTACGTCTAAAATTCAACTGTCAGTTAGATGAAAAGCCTGTGCTGAAAATTCAGTTTCTTTGGACTGATTTATGAGTAGGTACATATTTTAGAACTGAATGGAGCAAATGAAGTGTGTTAAGTCAACGGGTCACAAAAAACTACAAATGCTAGTTACCTATTCGCTTTAGTACACCCGCCGTAATACTTCACCCCGTCTGCCGTTCATATTAACATTAACTAGTGCACCCGGTGTAATATTACCGACTTTACGGTAATTCAGGTTAAATATATATGTCAGATTATCATTATTTTGCTATTCGAAATGTATGTTTTTTTAAAGGTGTATCTCCACAGATTTTGGTTTTATTTCCTCTAAATATTTAAAGATTTGTATTCGATTTACCGACTTTTCGTTTACATTGCATTATTCAATGTAGTACAGAATTATTCAAAGCAAATACAAATAAAATCATGTGTGTAATAACTTGTTTTATTTTACGGTTTACTGGCTTTTAAAAGTCATTGATATTTGTTTCGAAACAAGCTCTTACTTTTAATTGATACATTGATAGCTAACTTAATTTCCATAATCCAGATTTTTTAAACTAAACACTTTAAAATAAAAATTTTTTCCAGCTGCTTTATAAAAAATCTTTTTTTCGAACATCGCATTTGGTAACTGGTTTTTAAATTCTTTTTAAAGTGCTGTTTTCTGTAACATTCCAAAAAGTGAAACGAGTTTTGAAAACAATTTGATTTGATTTTAAAAATATCTCTTTCAAATAAGTAAGTTTTGTAACTAATGAAAGGAAATGGACTCATAAAATTAAGGATTGCTTTAGAACGTACTAAAATTCGATTTTTACGGGTCTAAAATATGAAAACAGAGGCCCAGCTTATGTACCAAATATTATGATTATTAGTATAAAAATTAGGTAAACTCAGGTAAAAATAACAAGTTGCGAGGAAGATTTTTCTAATTTTTATGCTAAAAATCTTAATTTCAACAAAAATTTATTTTATCTTCAATGAATCTACATTTCGTCAAGTGTGCTTGGGTCCAGTAGCCCCTTCTCCCTTGGATCTGTTACTGAAAAAGAGAGAATACTTTATAATACATATATTCATATTATAGCAAGGCTAAGTCGTTATTTTAAAATGTCCATTTTATTTAAGATTTTGCGAAAACTCCAAGATAATTCGACGGACGCTCAGCAAGGGAAGATCTTACTCCATACAGAGTATACTCTCCTCAAATTGCTAGAAGGGGAACCAGGAGTAGTGCAGCAGCATGGATTATATAAAGTAAGTCTTTACAGTTCCATAGTTATCAATTTGTTTGATTGCTGAAGTCTAAATCATGCTCTGAAGGAACAAATAAAATCTTGATTATGCTCCATGCTACCTTGATTTATTAGTGCTTCGTACATACCCTTATATCGGTTTTATTATTTGGATTAGGATGAAGCAATAGATGAAAATGGGGATAAAATCACACGACTATGTCTTGTTTTGGACTGCTATGTTCTTCATGACTTTAGCCCAGAATATAGTAACGTGACAAATCTTCAGTATTATGTCGTTGACGTGAAACGGCTGAGTGAGAATGAGGCTGTCAAGATTTTTGTCGATGTTCTTAAAATTATTCAGCGACTCCATAATGTAAGCATTGTACAATTAAATGAATGTTGGTTGTTGATTCCTTACATTTAAACTTAATTGCAAATCAGCTTAACATAAATTTAAATACTACCTAAATATTTGTGTAGTTAAATATTGCTCACCGTGACTTAAAGTTGGGTAATATCATCATGAACAAGAGTACAGGGGATATTAAAATTGCCAACTTCTGTCTTGGGAAACAACTAGTAAATGAGAACGAATTGCTTACCGATCAACGTGGATCTCCGGCTTATATTTCTCCTGATGTTATTAAAGGAGATCCGTACCTTGGTAAACTCTACACAGTATCTGGGAAATAACACCTTAATAACAAAATGCTTTTAAACCTTTTTTTTTAATTCAAAATTAATTTTGTTACTTTAGTCGGGTTTTATAAAAGTAAAAGCAAGAGTCAATTAGTAGTGATGTCGCCAAATTCAATATATTTCAGGAGGTCCAGGCAATCAGGAACTGATTGGTTTATTTACAAAGCTCTGATGGACAGATATATAGACATTTATATATAAATTATCTGTTCTTTTGCCACTGTAGGAACCAGCGTTTCACTGAGTATGTATGTATAAAAGTTTATTTTGTATAAAAGTTTGTGTTTTCAAAAGGGCAATTCCCTGTAAACTCCTCCTAGATTTTTGACCAATTGTACTCATTGAAGTGTTTTTTCTTGATCTTCTAAAATAGACAAGTGGCATTGTTTTTGAAAAAGGCAGCAAAAAGATTACCATTTTGTTATTAGTGTTCTTTTCCATCTAACCACAACATTTTTTATTTTTAGTAAACGAAATAAAAACAAATTGTGTTCAATTCTGCTGTATGCTGATATGAAAATAATAATTTGTATTAACAGGGAAACCATCTGATATGTGGGCAATGGGTGTTATATTTTACACAATGCTTTTTGGACAATTTCCGTTCTATGATCCATGTCCAAGTGAACTTTTTAGAAAGATAAAAGCTTGCGATTACACATTTCCGTAAGTTGTATTGTTTGTGTATATTTGGTATTGTTATTTTTGTATTGTTGAGTCGATATCGTTTTATTTGTAAATTAAAATTATCTGAGTCAAGTTATGTTATATGTGCATGTCTGTATATGTAGTGATATGGTGACGATTTCTCCTGAAACCATAAAGCTAATCAAAGGATTACTGGTTCTCGATCCCAAAGCACGATTAACGTGTGATGAAGTAATAGAGCAAGTGATTTTAAATGCAAGCCGCATTGAACCGCCTTTGCAGGTATCTATTTTGATTACTTTTCTATATAGTGTACAGTTCAACAGTTTAGTTCAAAATGCATACTAACTTTCATGTTCCGTATCGTTTAAGTTTTACCTTTGACTTGTTCATCTCGCAACATTTAAAAACAGCGAGTAAATAAATTGATGTTTCCTACTCCGGTATTTAAAATATGGGAGAAGACTTAAAGGATCGTTTTAAAAGTTATGCTGTGGTGTATTTTTCCATGTCATATTCACATATTTTTGGTTGTCTTTTGTCAGGTGGTGCCTGATAAAAAATGTCCTGCAGAAGTTGAAGAGGACTGTGAGGTAAAAGTGGCAGACACAAAACCAGCGCGAATAACTTTTTCTAGGATCAAAGAAGAACCCAAAGTTCTTACATACAGAGATTTAAAGAAAATATTTGCTTTGTACAGTTCCAAGGACTGCAATATGAAAAAGGCCTTAAAACGCCTTTAAAGGTTTCATTCGTAATCCTAATACTTGTAATAATAAAAGTAGACGACGTCACACACAAAAAATGCTAAGCGAAAATAACACAATAACACGTAATCGCCAAAATCGTTAATCCCCAACTAAAACTTGAATTTGACGAAATAATCAGCAGACCAAATGTCGACTAACGATAACGTTGGTAAGTAAAGTCAGCAACTAAAATTTCGAAAGGAAACGTGCTTCCATTGCCCCAAGCCCTATACAGTATTATCGGCAACTAAAATCTCAAAAAGTTTTAAGTTCTAATTGGTCTATTCTACAGGGTGGCTTATAACCTTTGCCCCCCCCCTACAGCCCAAACCAGAAAAGTCGCGCAATCATGTTATAGCACATTTTGTAGAGAATCTTATTGCGGATCTCGTATAGTAATCAGTTTTAAAATCGGTTCTAAAATAAAAAAGTTATGAATAAAAATCTGAGACAAGGTCGATGAAGCTGGGTAGCGGAAAAACTGAAGCGGAGGGAAACTTGGGTTACAAGGAATTTGAGAAAAAGTTACTTTCTTCACATTTGCTTGGTTTTCGTCCCATTTCCTTCGTTTGAACTTGTTTATCTGGGTTTTTTAAATGTTTGACCGGTTTGAGTACCGTTTTATTTAAGTGGGATTGGTTTTCTAACTGGAGTTAAATTTTTCAAAATTTGAAACCAGTTAGTTTCCATTTCAACTCGGAAATGGGGCGAAAACCAAGCAAATGTGAAGAAAATGAGTAACTTTTTCTCTTTTAACCCAAGTTTCACTCCGCTTCAGTTTTTCCGCTACCCAGCTTCCCGTAATGCTGTGCTGAATGGGTTGAAGTCGAAACCTTAAGCTCCCTTTTAAAGTCATTTCTGCAATGATTGCGTGAAGTTCGACTTGCGTTTGACGTCAAAAATCTTAATAATTTCTAAAAATTAACCATGTCTAAGATTGTTATTGATAACGTTTTTGTTTTAGAACCGATTTTAAAACTGATTACTATACGAGATCCGCAATAAGATTCTCTACAAAATGTGCCATAACATGATTGCGCGACTTTTCGGGTTTGGGCTGTAGGTGAGGGGGGGGGCAAAGGTTATAAGCCACCCTATATAGTCTATGCTAAAAAAATACGAGACAAAGAATGAAAAAGTTTTGACAACAATATGATTTGCACAAGTATACAGTTCATAAAAAGGTTGACAGATAGAATTTCTTCATTCAAGGGGGAACACAGAGTCTTTAACTTAACTTAACACTTTTCTAGTAAGGTGTTCGCATGCTTTGTATAACTAAAAATGTAGCGAAGTATAAACCGTGGTTTAAGAAGCAAAGTGATGCATAGCATTTCATTTTAAATGGGCTATGCCCCATTTTGCTGTGTCTTAAACGGCGGTATGTTAAGTGGCAGTACTTTATATGGGTGGTATTCTTAATCATGGCATAATCTATCGTTACTGCAACTTTCTATGATGCTTCTAAGGTAAGCATCTCGGAAATTTCTAAACATCCGATAGCAGTCAATGATTATTCTGTCATGGTCAAATACTTTTAAAATTTATAAGGCAAGACGTTAGAGAGTCCCGAAGTTGCAAAAAATAAACCTGTTTTCACTTGTAGATTCTACATGCGAAAATGGGTTAATTTTTTAATACTATTACAGGGTTACAACTTATAACTAAATGGAGGCGATGAATAGTTAAAAGTGGGTAGGTATATAACGTTTGTAAAATGTATTTTACAAACGTTATATACCTGCTTGTTTACGATAGGGATAAGGTTTATTATGCAAATAATTTAATTGCCACTTTTTGACACCTATGTACCTACTTCTGTTTTAGCCTGCTATAGCCACTTTTGTATAGCGGCTGGTAAGTAATTAGATCAACTTTATTAGATTTTACTTGATTAGGTAAAAACTTGTGCTACAGTACAACTTGTTTTCTCTCTAACTGAGACAGCTTCTTCATGAAAACTTTTACTGTCACCTTCATATTATTTTGTTTTTCTGGTCCCTCCAAATTCAAAAGATGACACATTTCGCCCGCATAAAACATGTAAAAACATTAATTAAAACACATTGGGGGGCATACTTTAAGTTTTTGTTTCTTTTTAATATATTAGTGTTAATACTTACTATGTACTTGTTCTACCAGCATTACGCATATTATAATTATGCGTACATTACAGGTATTGCTTGTAGTGGTTTTATTTTAAATTCCAGTATAAAGTAAGTCGAAATTTTTGGGAGTTTAGTTGCCGAAATGACTGGAAAACTAAAGGCGATTCGAGCATGTGCCTCCCGAGATTTACGTTACAATGATGACTTTGAAGCATTTCTGTATCTGTGGATCATCCGTCGACGTTTTAGTTGACGATTATAAATAGGTGGTGAGCCCGTAGACCGATATATATTTGTACCCATTTCTCACTCAAAACACTATCAAACTTTTATTTTTGAAATCTTGTTTTTTGAAAAAGCTTCTTGAGCTAAGTAAGCATAACATTTAAATGTGGGAGAGTTTTTGTAATCCATTTTAGTTTGACGCGTCTGTCTTTTGAGACTTTCGGACCTGCGAGGGAATTTATTGAACTACGTATAATAATTACTGTAAAATAATTTTAGGAGCACGGCGATCCAGCCGGAGATAGTTGTAGTGTTAGTGAGTAAAATTAATATATATTGATAAAAAGAATATACATAAGAAAAGAACCAGTAGTGGGAAGTAATTTTAAATTATGTATTAAGATATGCATACTTAAGTAAATTACTACAAGAGAAGAGAATTAATGCGGGAAAACATTTCGGGGAGAAACTTTTTAATGACAGATAGTGAGAATTAAAGGAAAAAACATTATGAAGGGATAAACTGAACCAAGCGGGGAAATAAAAAGAGTAATATAATTTTTTTAATTACTTAAGATTAAACTATTAAACTGTTATTTAGGAGGTAAATGAACCAAGCGGGAAAAAATATATTAGTTAAGTAAGGTATGTAAATGTATTAATATGTGTGTGTGTTGTCGATTTGGAACAAAGCGGGGAATGGAAACAGGTAGTGTACTATGTTACTTTACAGCTTATGAAATTATGAATACATTTTGATCTAAAGCCATATCAGAACCAACGTATATGGGCAATTGTAAATTTTGATTTATTTAAATTGTTATTATAAAGTGTATGCGGAATAAATATTTACGTTTTAAAGTAGTTTTGTGTTATTATTATTATTCTGGGTTTTATTGACTCCAGTTCATAAGTACAAACTTATAATTTAAGAGAGATTGGAAGCAATTAAAATTGTTAATTACTAACAAGCTAAAGTACCCGACTAGCTAGGGCTTAACTTCTAATAACTTAACAACTAAAACAATCACACATGGCTAATAATTAATTAAGCAAATATCAAGAAGCCTAAGCTACATATAAAACGCGCTGTAGTAAAAAGAATGAAAGATTTTACAGAAAAATATCTGCTGTAAGTATAGCCACTATCACTCACACTTATCTAGTTCTTCATTATTTTAATTAGGGCAAGTATCATTGATTTCTTATATCTCTCACACATACCTACAATATACAATGCTGGATTAACACTGCTCCTTAGTCTAGCACTACATCTAATAAACGGTTTTAGCCAGTCGCCGTATCTTTCAGATTTTTGAAGTTTACTTTCAAATTTCAACAATAGCTTAGTGAATCTGTCTTCAATTTTTGATACATTACATCCTTTTGCAACCTAACTATAATTACTTTTACTAATACATATCTCAGTGATTTTACTGATTGTGAGACTTTTTTTTCAACAGTTATGATTTCATTCAGTAACTTATTCGTTATAAATTTTTGGCTCCATAGCTGCATAGCGTAGAAGCATATTCTAAATTGCTTCGTACATATGTTCATTTTGTAAATGTATAGTCATTAAACTATAGAGAACCTACGGTTGTTGTAGCTTCCATAGTATGAACAAGTTTTGAAGAGTTTTTTGTAGTCACAGCAACAAGGTTTTCCCAGCTTACCGTTTCATTATTGGTTTGGAGTCTGGACTCCTAACAATTTAGCTCTTGAGACTTCCTGCAGTTTAATGTACAACAAACAGTATTCCTACGAAACGCAAGCACTGTTCTTCGCTCATAATAGTCATAATACTGTTTTAGAATGCTTTTTATTAGTATTGTTCTGGTAGCAACAATGCAATGGTTTTATTAATAAACTCTGACTGAGTACAAATAGTAAGCGTGCTTTCTTTGACATTTATGTTAGCATTGTTTGCTATCTGGCGTTTAATTGACTGTTGACTCCGGCATCTATTTAAGGAGTTCCAATAAAAATTTTATTTCGGAATTGCTTGAAAAAGAACATACAGCCAAAGCATTTTAATGTTTAGTGCTAACATCAGGTTTAATGGGCCACCGGCAACATCCTATTGCAATCCTATTTACTCCATATATATATAATAGATTTCATGCTACTAATTCAATATATTTTCACAATGCAAATAGGTATGTATGTCAGTTGGAAATGTCTCAGCGTGCAGACTTGCGATTGCTATAACGAAGAACAAATGAACTCGGTCGTTGCCCATATTTTACTGTTTGTCTAAAATCCAACCCAAAATAGGAAAGCATTGTAAACCAAGGAGTAAGGAGTGTATCACAGGCATTCACAGGCTTAAAATCCGACTGTAGTCGTATGTACTTATTTTACTAGTAAATTCGCTGTGAAGCTTTTTTTGGCTCATTCAAAATTCCTGAAAATCCCAAGTTTCTCTTATAATTCCTTTAGTCCCCTTTTATTTTTCCTCTACTCAAAAGGGCATATTCTCATACGCATAAACAATTTAAAAATAAGTATGACGCTAATTAAATGATGTGAGCAACGAACAGCATAGAACTTGCAAACGAGCTAAATAATATCAGAGCACCCCAAACTTTCGCATTTAGAGATTAAAGCTGTAAGCGTCAAGCTGGAGTGCCATTCTACTTTGCCTATTCTGTTTCCTCCGAATATTAAATTCAAGATGGTACTTGGACGGATTCAACGAAATGTACCTCGCGCAAACAAGAATAATTTTTTATTACGAAAAGAATTACAATCAGATTAAAATTCCGTTTTAAGGGATCTCATGGTGACGTTGTACAGCATAACAAAATTAATTGTTCATTAATTAATTAATGTATTGCTAATTTCCTCTTCTCCCACAGTCCCAGTCATTGCTATTTAAGGTTAATTTTTCCAGGTTAACATTTGAGGATCTGCCTGTGATTTGCCCAGCGTCGATTGGTGGTAAGCTTTCTTTTGGTCAGACACATTGTTATGGGCGACTACAATTATTTGAGAGCTAAAAACCAGTAAAATCCCACTATTACATTCATGTATGTACATGAATGTTACATATGTGTGATGTGTTCCATGGGGTATTCACATACCATACTTGGTTATATTTTCAATCATTTAATACTTATCATTCCCAACATCCGTATATTTTATGGCCTAGTAAATAGCTCAGCTCGGAGCGGTATATCAATAGCCTCCTTACAGACTGGTGTAGTAAATAAGGTTGTGGCATAATACATACATATGTGAATGTCCCAAATTTTTGTATTTCAATGACGGCAGTTTTTAAATCAAATCAGAATTTTATTGTTAAATAAATGTAATTTTTAGTTTTGACTTTTCAAAGTTACCCATCAAGTGCTTGCAGCTTTTTAATCTTTTTAGCATGGGGAAAAAGTTTTTTAAAGCGGGAGTCCTGGATTGTAGCTGGAACATGAAGGATGTAAGTTTCCTGGATTGTTTAAAAATATAATTATGCTCTAACTGACTAGTGAGTTAAATGTAAAGATAATACAAATAAATAACAGGCTTTGGTGGAAACAAATAAACTACGGCTGTGAGATATTATTCCAGTGTAGTTATTCTCGAATTATATACTCAAATGCTAATTCCGTTTTTGTAATCAAGTATTACGTGAGGATTTTTCCAGCAAATCCGAGCTCCCCCTAGGTGTATCAGTTTGGTGGTCTTCAGAGCATTTTTGACTTCATCTGCTGACTGAAAAACACCAACGGCTTGTCTAAAACACGCAAAGCCAAGGGTTAATTGCCGGTACTAATTGTGATCGGCTAGCTATTGAGTTTGATTCGTATATATGTAGTAAGGAAAGAAGACGGATTTTCCAAGAATAGTGTTACATTTTTACTTCAACTTTTACGTTGGTATTTTAGTAACCTGATAGTCATTTAATAATTTAACTTTTGTTCTGACAAATCGTGCAAGAAAAAAAGTAAAGTAAAAGTAGTAATTATTTAACTGCAATGATGAGTACTTAAAACACTGACTCTCGGTGCTTCCTTAGCTTCACAAGTTGAACGGTAGTAAATTCATCTCTGAAAGGTTGTTCCCCAAAATTCGAAGTGTAGTTGAACACTTTTAGTTCCTGCAAGACATTGGTTAGACGTTAAAAATGCAGCGACTCGAAATTATGTGATTTGACAGAATATAAAACACATACACTGAGGTTGTGTCTGTGTCAAAACGACTTTATTCCAAACTAAAGAAAAGTAGTTCTTACGTCAGAGAAAAGCCAGTCGACATTTCTTTTGCCCAGTTTGACAAGTGTAGTACTTTGATATGCCGCATCTGCAGCTGACACAGAGTGAAACATTACCAACGCCACTATCTCCCTAGTTCAGAAAGATTGTCTCTGTTATTTAGGACCTTTGATTGATGTGCTTGTCTTAAACAAGTGTCATTTGAAAAAGAAAGGAAAACATATTTTGGAAATACCAAAGGACTTTGTCTAGATATTTGTGGGTGCAAACCTACCTGTCGGACCCACGTTTCACGTTCACTGAAACGGAAGTAGGAAAAACATTCCTAATGTCATCCTCCGCTATATAATTGTCCAGGTCGGATACCAAGATACTCTGTAGGAAAAATTTTAAAACTATGTCTATAGTACGGTAGAGATAAATAATTTATTATTTTAAAAACATTTTGTATATTTTAATTAGACAAAGAAAAGATGGGCTTTAGTTTTAGATTTCTTAGATTTTGTAGGTAGGATTTTTTAGGAATGAGGAAAGACTTACACATTCTGGAACAGGTTTTTTAGGCTCTGTTTTTGATTGAATCACAAATGAAACAAAATAATAACGTGAGTCTCATCCACACCCATTCACACTTGAACGCTTATTTACTATATTAAACTAACTTGTTTGCCATTGCAAGTAATAATACCCAACTACATAAAAGGGCACATATTTTGATTTTAATTGGAATCTACTAAATATTCTATTTACCCCAGCTGTGTGCTTCGTCTATTAAGTATCCAGTAGTGACAAGGAAGAATGAAACAGTCGGTCGCATTATTGCACATCCCCGTTAATTATTAACGCATCAGCATTTTTCAGAAATAAATGGTTAGAATAAAATTCCATATGAATAGTATTTTAAGGGTGGTATTAAATTACTACAATACTTACATACTATAAAACTATAAAATAAAATAGACGGTAAAATACGCAAATTCAGTTTTGATGTATCATTAATTTAGCTCTCCACAAACCTGGTGTCCACACCCAGTGGAATGCTGTCATTTTTTTGAATCTACTTTTGATAAATGACTGTTCCCTTGTCAACGCATCTTTAAATTTTATCAGAGCAACTCGGCCTCTGTAAAATACAATTTTTTTTTGCTTTCAGAGTGCTTATTTCTAATGATAAACCAGATAAACTAAAGCAAACATATTTAAACAAAATTCAAAGTCACTAAACTCAGGTGTAAGGAGCCAATAGATGGCAAGAGCTTCAGGAAGTGCGTCTAATACCTCTGGGTTTTTTACATCCCACGGAATCTGGGTTAAGTACGCATCCTAACAGTAAAAAAGCAGTCAAATATTCACTTTGTAGTATGAATATTTGATTTAATCTTTAGTCCAGCAAAAATAATGATTTTGATTGGTAGGATTAGGATGGCCATACTTCTGGGAGTGTACATCCTAATACTCGTTCCCCAAGATTCATGAACGTCTTCAAGTTATCTTTATCTACTTTGCGTGCTTCAGCTAATGACCGGAAAGTAGCAATTGCTTGACTGTAAAAGATGTAATAATAGTTGTGATAGTAGGGATTATACATTTAAATTAATGTACAGTTTATATTAAATTAAAACATAGTTTTGAGGGGTGGGTTTCCTTCGATCAGTATACAGGATGCTTTTGTCAGTGCACAAAAAAAGAAGATTGAAATATCATTACTGGTGTGATTTGTTTTCACTATGTACTGAAAGCTGTTGCTGTTGGTCGCTATTCTCTTTGATTGTTAATATTGTTCATATACGGTTCAGTTTGAACTAAAGGAAAAATATTTATTACTGATCAGCCTAATTTAACTGACGAACAAATCGGTTTCACGTATTATAAATCCACTGGCCAAATCGCTATTGTTTTTTCTAGTTTTTACTACTGATTATAAAAACGTTTTTACTGGCTAATCAATCCAATACATGTATCATTGATCGTTAAATCCCCACCCCCCACTTTTTGATCTGTACGTACTTCTTTCCTTTATTCACGACGATGGATTTTGCATGGGGAAAAGTCTTTTTTAACATGGCAATTTCGGACTCTGGCACGTTCTCTATTCTAATTTCCTAAGGGAGCATAACCGAAACTCTGATTCAATGTTGGTTATAAATTCAATTAGGGTTAAATAAAAAGTAAGTAGTGTGAATTCAGCCATAGTTGAGCTTTACGTCTTCAAAAAGCCAGTCCAGCCTTCCTGGTCCCAATTTTCTGAGGTGACTGATTGAAAAACTGTTATCAGCTTCTGCTCTTGAGCTAAATTTTATGAGTGCACTGCCACCACTGGAATTCAAAAAAGAAAAAAGGTAATTACATATGTACGCAAAATGTATGTTTCTGCATCCCTATTTAATTACTAGTAGGTAACCGCTCTATCTGTGGCTAAAGGTCCATCACTAATCATAAGCGTGGTCATGCATTGGCTGGTATTGGGGTTAAGCAGTATATTCATAATTCATAATAAATTTACAGTTTCATTATCATTACTAAAGTATTTTACATAATAGCACGGCAACATTAATCTTGTCTTTTTGTCCAAACTGCTAATAACTTAAAGCGAAAGCTGGTCAAAAACATAATCCTGTAAAATAAAATCAGCTATACATAGAGACAGGGTTGGTCACATTTCCATAATAAACCTATTTAGAATGTCCGGACAGATATTAATAAATAAATAATAACAAACTGGGAATTAATTTTATTTGTAGAATTACTTATTTGTGACCACTTGCATGGTAAAACGATAGGAGTTGCTGAAGTGCGATAAAACAGTCAACCCGACCACAATTAGGACGGTTACTACTTACTTTAGGAAATGGGTTCGTCCCTACAAATCTAAGTGCTCATATGTGGTTAATTGATGCCTGTTAGTAGAATAATATGCACTTATAGGAATAAAGATGATATTCTTAAGAAGAAATAAAAGAAGTCAGAACGAAGAGAAGTCTATCCTAAGAGTGATTTATTGGATGTCCAATAACCCATAATCCATAAGCTATGTAGCTCTGATTGCCACGTAAAATGTTTAAAAACACTCATCCTGTGCTTACTTTACATTTAAGATCAGCATAAACTTAATGCTGACACAATTACATCAAATGGTGTCAAATGGACTGTTCATATCTAAACTATTATTTCCAATACTTACTACTTACTTAAATTAATATTGGCTAGTCAAAATTTCAAGCTTCATGTGTTCTACACCAATTCTGATGTATCTAATCAATCAACAGTTCTTACGGGTTCGTTATCTTGGTGAATCGTAATCTGACTATATCACCGTCACCTCTTGCATTGCCCTTTCGGATGTAGATTTTCTCTGACCTTGGAAACATGGCAGCTAATTCGGGTTCCGTTACGAGAGAATCAATTCCTTCAACTTTCAAATACTACAGTGCAATTCAAACAAAAGGAAGCTTGAAGCTTCAGTTAACAATACCAGTATTTGTTCTATTTACCGAGAAAACGATGATGGTAGCTGGTAGCGCAGTGTAATGGAAAAGAAACGAATACACTTACGTTGGGAGGAAAATCGATACCATTCTCACCGGAAACTAATAAAATAATATACAAACGATTTTTTAAATTAATGTTGTCAATTCCATACAATAATTTGTCTTTGTACATTATATTAGCTTTGTTTAAAATTTTAAGAAGGTCAAAGAAAACAAATTGAAGCAGAATATAGTATTTGATTACTTTTTTCATCTTGAGCAGTCTCTGCGGGAGTGAGTTTATAATATCCTCCGCTGAAAAACTGAAAACGGAAAACTGCTTCATACCGTAAATTGTCATCAAATCTAGCCATCAAGGTAAAAAAAATAACAAACGTTTAAAGGTCAGACCCTTAGAGCTTAAACTTACACAATTACACTTTGGTGGCCAAGGAAAAGCGTCGATGAGAGCATCCATTACGGCAGATGAGACTTGGTCGCGATGTTCGCGGAAGGGACGGTAGTGTGCAAACTGATGGTTTTTATAGCCCTTCACCGTCTCTTCAACATATCTTAATTCATTTGCAATTGATAGTCGAGCTGAAACTTCTCTGAGACTTGGTTCGTCTTCGTTTGATGTTTCTTTGGCTCCAGGAGTGGAAGGGCCGGGGATCTGTTCGTCCACAGATTCCTGCTTTGTTGTGGGGTTTGATAGCAGAACCGTTGCGGTTGTCGTTTTTCGTTCAAGTTTTAAAGCATTATCAAGATTCCCCTTCAATTGCAATTTGCCAAAGGTCAGAGGTTGTGGTTGTGTAATATGCTGGGGTGGCTGTTGCTGTTGGGGTTGTTGTCGCTGTTGTTGCTGTGGAATAACTGTTACCTGTTGTGGTTGTACCTGGTTTAATTGCGGGGTGTGTGTTTTAATTATTGGTTTCAAAGGAACTGTCTGCTTGGGACCATTTGAACTATTAGTAGATACATCAGTATTAGATCCCGTTCCCAATGATGCAACTGTAGACTCTGAATTTTTCCTCTTTTTTAAATGCGCTGGAATTAAGTTCATTATTTCTATGGAGTTATTTAAAGAATAGGTAGAAGCAATTTATGTTCAGTTTTTCTCCCTCTGTCTCAACCTCTCAACGGTTAAAACGATGTTTTATAAATTAATTATTACTAGGCTTGTCACTTGTCACTATTCAAAGGATACAAAAATGCAGCTTGACTTGGTAGATTCTTTTCACTTAAATGTGATTATTAATTTCACATTCCATTTTACGTGACGACGTGACGAGCAAAGTTTTCTCATAGACTAAAGACCAAGTTAGTCTTAGTAAGCAAGCAGTATTTCCGTTTCCGTTGAGTTAGTACAAAAAATAGAATCCCGCGTCAATCACAATCACAATGACCACAACCAGACTGGTTAGTTTTTGACTTTGTCCAATGCAGTGCAATGCAATGGAGTCCTTCAAAACTACATGGTGGTCTCCTTTTAAGTCCACAGATTGTTATTATTTCAGTTTTCTAGCAAAAAGTTAGTAGCAAATTACAAACTGTATTGCACCTTTTCTCTTGAGCACCAACAACAATAATAATATTAAGTTTATTATTTCTCCAGGCAACTAAGGGGTGATAATTTCTTAAAGCTGAATTAACATGTCGAAAAAATAGCAATACTAAAATAGTTATACCTAACACATGCGAGCATCTAATAAAGAAAGAATACCTCAGTGCACCACCGCCCCCACTTTAAATGAATGGCTGACGATGAGTTGCTGCAATCAGTGAAATGAAGCAGCACGAAGCAAAAGTGGATGCTGATATACTTTATGCTTCGTTCACAAATTTTTTGATGGATTCATGACGCCTTTGTTACTGCAGCTCTTATGGCTGAATTTGAATAATGTTCTATCGACGTTTAGAACAGGTAACGTATCAGAGACAGAGAACCAACAATAATATTAATTTAGCATGCTTGTCTTTGACTTTTTCTGTTGGTCCAGCCAGAGAGACAAAACTTTGAGCCACTCTTGCATAAAACTGCCGCATCTGCCAGAACGACTTCACGGGTGCCTTTTGTGTATTCAGAAATCGAACAATGTTTTTTAATATTGTCAAACTATTAACTTATGACCTTTTTTGTGTTTCCTGGGCATTCGAACAGAAACAGTTCCCATCAAGTTTTCTCGTGACTCTGGTAACAACAACAAACTTTAAAGAAATCATCTGGCAGCATCTGACTGAATTGCTATCCTGATTGCATGGCAATGCAAATGCTCTAGTAGCAAACTATAATTTTAAAGAAAACACTATCAATATTTTTACGCTGATCTTCTACAATTACGGAGGGTCAAGTGACATCTAATAGTACCGTATACGACTGTATTATGTATGCTTCCCAGTACTAGAGTGTGAGTGAGAGTCTTACAACACAAGGACTCGGTTTTACTCGGAAAAAGGGATTTACATAGAAACTGACTGCCATTACGTGATAATTTCAAGCTAATGACCCCATTTTAATTGATTACGATTCCATATCCATATACACGAAGTAAGTAAAATATCATAGTAAATAACAAGAAGGCTTCGCCTTCTTGGTTCGCTAGGCAGATCAATCGTTCCCCGAAAATCTCTTACTAGAGACTAATTTTCAGACCTATTACTTTATAAATACATAATTATTCTTCCCCAAGGCTGATTGTATCAAAAAAAATAAAACACGCAGATGATTTTACTTGATTTTTTAATTAA
This sequence comes from Dicyrtoma fusca, assembly GCA_034695205.1. Taxonomy (NCBI): domain Eukaryota; kingdom Metazoa; phylum Arthropoda; class Collembola; order Symphypleona; family Dicyrtomidae; genus Dicyrtoma; species Dicyrtoma fusca. The sequence goes on along the minus strand of JAQFZC010002175.1, from coordinate 175 downwards.
AATGGTGATTTATCACAAATAAGTGTTTATCACAACCACAATTAGGGCTACCTACCCTAGTTCCAAGACTTGACAATAATTAAAAAAGTGGGGCTTCTCCCACTTGGTTAGCTAGGACGATATCTTCTTCCCCAAGGATATCATATCAGGATCTATTTTTCGAGCTTCAATTAAA